>JAULKM010000003.1:4105278-4120954 GCA_032355605.1 Rubia tinctorum | reverse complement strand
ATTAACGGTCAAACATGTTTCTCGAAGAGCGTAATAATGATTGCTGTGTAATTTAAGCTGGGACGGAGGGAGTACTAAAATTTTAATAATATTTACATGAAATATTATAAGTAAAACATGTACAGTGTGTACATAGAAGGTACAATGAGGTGGGGCGGGGGTGGGGCGGGTATGAACTAATATCCATGCTTGACCCACTACCCATGGTGGGTATTAGTTTCCATACCCATACCCACCCCATCCCCACGAAAATTAGATTCATACCCTCCCCATTGAGACGGATGCAGAGCAGACCTCCACCGAAACCCGACCCACTGTCATCCCTACTCTTAAACCACCCATCTCCTTTAAAACAAACTTTACCTCCACAAAATAATTTCCTTACAGGATTTCTACCCTCACCTATCTACATGTTAAGAATTTATAGTTTTAAGATAAGTTATACAACATTGTATCTACGTTATTCTGTTGAGTAATATAATTAACCAAAGTTATCCCAAACAAATGCAAAATTTAGGTTAACAAATACAATGTGTAAGTTAAGTTATACAACAACATATTTATGTTACTCTGTTGAGTAATATAATTAGCTAAAGTTATCTTTAAAAAATTTAGCATTTAGTTTAACAAATAAAATTTGTAAGAAAAGATATAAAACATCATATCCAAGTTACCTGTTGATTAATATAATTAACTAAAGTTATCTCAAACAAATGTAGCATTTGGACTAACTAATACAATGTATAAAAAAAGAAATATGACTTTTACAGTTTGTTTATATTAAATGTTTTGTGCCAAATTTAGTAGGTTACTTCCATGGTTTTGGAATTTTCATTTCTAAACTTCACTTCAACCGATTGCCTCTTCCTTTTGTCTTTATTGGGGATGGATCAAGTACCTTTGGTGTACATGTTATTGTCGAGTTGGTTTGGCTACTTCTAGTGGACTGCTCAATCACATTTGCCTTTAAAGTGGTGAGTTCTTCAATGTTTGTTGAGCATGTTTCAAGCATTTTTTCAAGGGTTCTTCTAGTTTATAAGTTTCTTTCTCTTTTGAAAACTAAATTATAGCATTTTCTTTACATATGATGCCTCCATGGAATTACACCTTTGTTGGTTTCAATTTGATGGCTGGCTTGTCCTAGCATCTAGTCTCATACATCTGTTTTGGCCTTCTTTTTGTCCATATTTTGAGATTAACTTCTCTGGGATCTCGGTGATAGAATTGAGGTGTAAGACTCTAAGAATGTGAAAGCAACGCCTGACATTTCAAACACTTCAACCAGTTCATTTTTGTTTTTTTTATTCAACTATTTGATAGGTTGTGTCATCATATTCTAGGCCTACTTGAAATTTCCATGCTTCATACACTTCTGTTGCCATTGCAATAGAAAATTTTATTTTGAAACTTTGTACACGTCTACATCATGCTTAACTAAACCTGAGTTCACACAGAATGCACAAGGAAATCACCCCACCACTGACCCACCTAAATATGAACACAAAACAAAATAGTTCACTTTTTAAAAACATACCTCCTTGAGGAACTCAATGTGTGTTTGGTGCAGCTGTGCTAACTTATTTTAAAAGCATGGGAAGACCAAGTTTTATTTTTCCCAAAAAATAGTTCATGCTTTTAAACTAATCAACTTTTTAGGAGTTTACCAAACACTAAAATGGTGCTTAGCTTATAAGCAAAGAACTTATAAGTCCTGCCAAACACACCCTCAATAACGTGTGTCAGTTAAAATTGAAGTTTTCACTCTTTGATTTGCTTAATCCACGCCTAGAATGATTATTCTGCATGACGTCTAATTTATATTTCAAATTCTCCTTTGTTATTCAGGACATTACTAACCACTCTTCAAAAATTAAGAGACAACTTATTGGCCAACAATTAATTCTCCTTTATCCAATAACAAATCATTAAGACTTTATATATTCTTACCCACGAAATCATTTTCAACTTTGAGTCCACCACTCGGATTATAACAATCTGAATTGATGAATATCACTCGCTCACCCAACCTTACTCCAATATACATGTCATTCACTTCGATGTCAAACATCTACTCTCAGATTCGCTAATCATGTCTCTGTGGTTGTGGGGCTTATGGTATATGTATAACTCACCCAGTCTCACTCGGGCGAATACAAGCATAAGAGTTATCACTTCGCAGGAACAGACCAACCTACTAGACGCACATACCGCTTTGCCTTATGGAAATTACTCCCGGAATTGGCAGATAGGTACAATTCACCATAATATCCCCTGCTAGGCCACAATCTAGGAAGGAGGGGCACATGCAGGCCACGATCACATGATCTCCCCCCTATAAATAAATTCAAAAGACTACCACCCAAGTAAGTCAACTTTAGCAAGGAAAATCTCAGGACAAAGGCAAGCATAACTTGGGCGTCAGAGCTTTCTTAATAGGGAACACCATGGGGACTTTTGTAAGTACCCTATCGAAGAGGCTGGACTCGTCACAACTAATTTCGGGAATATCATTACTCAGAAAGAACCCCTTATCAAGGCTTAAAATAGAAATTTGAGATAGTAAAATATTAATTACTAGGGTCAAAGTATATAAAATGTCAAAATTATAAGATGGGAAAGATTTAAGCACAAGATTTACATTAAAATATTAAAATTTAACTCTAAAATACATGATTTTAGCAGAAAGAGAATTCTGGAAAAATATTTTATTACATTTGGTTGGAGTATCAAATACTTGAAACAAAACATCAAATCTTCTAGTAAAAAAGTGGGAGTTGCTGGAAAATGGGAAGAAAAATTGACCTGCAAGTTTCTTCTACCCAAATTATTGGAGTCCGTCTCATGCGAGACCGTCTCATGGTGAGACTAGGAGAAAATCATAAATGATAAAAATTAGTCAATTAAAGGTTTCAAAATTTGGTGTATAATATACAAATATTTTAGTTCGGGGTAGTATTTAAATAATGCATCTAAAGTGAGGGACTAAACTGCAATTGTTGAAAAAATAAAAGAGGTCCAAAAACCCTCATCTTCTTCTCCGTCGATTTGGTTCGATCCAGCATTTATTCCCGGTATTTCCACCATCGATCAAATGCCACATTTTGAAAAGAACGACCTCGAGTTTCCGGTGGGTTTATTCATTGTTTCTCGCAGTTTCGGTCTCAATCCCGGTCAGGTCTCATCCCGGTCAGGTCTCAATCCCGGTCAGGTCTCATCGCCGTGATTTCAATCTCCGTGGGGCTTTGATTTCAGTTGCGTATTCGTCGGGTTTCAGTCGCGTTTTCATCAGATTTCAGACTTTCCATCACGCTTTAGTCTAATTCGGTCACACTTTCATCGGATTTTGTATCGTTTCAGTTGCACCATGAATGAAATCTCCGTTGCATGGGAGAAAGGTAAGAAGAAAGGTTAAAGGGCTGATAGTTTTTGGTTTCACTTTGGGCTGAAAAAATTGAAATATTCACTAAAAAGTTCAAAAATCAAATCCCTTCGTATCTTTAATCATGCCGTACACTACAAAATTGAAACATCAATATTGGAATTTAAAAAATTAACTCACACTATTGAAACATCAAAAATACATAAAATAAAATTTTAATATTAGAAATAAGTAACATTCATATTGGAATTTGAAAATTTACTTCACACTATTGAAACATCAAGAATATATTAAATAAAGATCTAATTTTTAAAAAAATGAGAAACAACAATAAAAATATTAAACAATCAATTCACACTATTGAAACATCAAGAATACATCAAATAAAATCTAGGGATAAATACATTTATAACCCTAACGTTAGGTTGAAAGTTCCAATATAACCCTAAAATCTCAAAAAGTGTCAATTTAACACTAACTAATTATTGTATGTGTCAATCTTACCCTTAATTTCAAAGAATTTGTGCCAATATAACCAAACTCTCTAATCCCTGCGTTGACCAATGAAATTCAGGCTAGGATAAGAAATGAAATGATGGAAATACCCTTTTGACCAAAATAAGAAAAATTGATGACTGAAAACCCACTGCCGGAAAAGCCACCGGCCACCCCACCACCACTCTCTGTCCCTTCTCCCCTTCTCTCCCCTATCAGCCCCAAAAAAAGCATCTAAGGCTTACATTGTTGCGATAAGAAACTGGTACTAAGGCTTTGGAAAAAAAAATATCAAAGGCTTTGGAAAAACCTGCACAATTCATCTCCAGTTAAAGGGATGGTGACCTTCCATTTCCTCCCAACTATGACGAGAACATGACAAAATCTGGACAAGGGTTTCCCTGTGCAGAAAAATGCATGTACCTAGGCGTCCCAATAACAAACAAATCCCTCTCTGAGACCGAGAGACCCGGATCCCCCCGAAGAACTCCGATTCCCATTTTAAAATTAGAGCTGGTGATTTTTTTTCTTCCTCGACATGAACCCTCTAAAATTATACCCACATCCTTCCTAGCCCCGCCGCCACCACTCCAAATCCCTCTAAACCTGGACAACCACATCTACTCCACCGAAAACCCTAGCCCAACCCCCTAAACCCCGCTCGCCACCACCCCTCCACCCACAAGGAATAAAGAAAATGGAGGAGGAAGATATAAAACAGAGAGCAGCGGAGAAAAATAAAATGGAAGAAGGAAAAGACGGTGGCGAAGAAAAGAAATGGAGGAAGGAAAATGAAACAGAGGAAGAAAAATAGAATTTGATTATTTTATTTTTTTTCTAAAAAGGCCAAAATGGACTTTTCAATAAAATCCTTCCATCAAACGGTTGACTAAAAAGTCAGTAGAGTCAAGGATTATTTTGGCACTTTCTGAGATTGTAGCGTTATATTGGCACTTTCTGAGATTGTAGCGTTATATTGGCACTTTCTGCCTAAAGTCATGATCATTTTAGCAAATCTAATATTAAAAAATAAGAAACATCAATATCAATTTTTAAAAATTACATGATGAATCAAGTATCAACAAGAAAATATAAGTTAAAACTTTAAAAATAAGATAGTAAAATATCTCAAACTAGTGTTGACAATATACATTCCACTGTTGTTGCATTTGAAAAAACTATTTTGACGTTCCACTTCTATCCACTGATGTTATTACATTTTTTACATGATAATTTTCAGATATAAGATGATACATATCACTTTATGTATATTACGGGTGAACAAGACATAAAACATCAAACATCAAACATTGATAATTCAAAATTGAATTAACTAAATGAATC
The DNA here is from genome assembly GCA_032355605.1 of Rubia tinctorum. Lineage (NCBI taxonomy): Eukaryota > Viridiplantae > Streptophyta > Magnoliopsida > Gentianales > Rubiaceae > Rubia > Rubia tinctorum. The sequence continues at coordinate 4,115,736 of JAULKM010000003.1, read as the reverse complement.
ATCACTGGCACAACAAAAAGATATAAAAATAGCATATAAAATTAGAAATCTTTAAATTAAGTTTCACACCAACCTTTGAAATTGTCAGTTGCCATTACTATCGAACCATTAAACATCATTCAGTACAAAAGGGTTCAAATGCCCTAAAAATTGCTAACATAATTTTTTTTAAAATACATATCAACTTTAAACATCAATAACAATCTAGTGCCTCGGCTTTTACAAATAAACCAATATTTATAAAACATCAATCTCAAACAATACATCTCAAACAATCAAATTCTATTATTTCCACTAACTTGTTTCCTCCGTTGCTCATTTTTTCACAGACTTGCCTTCCCTCCCACTGGTTTCCTGGAGGATGACTTTTCCACTCCATCAACGCAATGATCAAAGGTCAATTTTTGGTCATCTGTTCAAGGGAACACCTTCAGGAGCATGATTTCTCATAGCATTTTTTTAATATCTCATCAATGACATCGTAGATCTCTGGCTTGGAAAGTATTCCTGTGAAATAAACATAAAACATCACATACAGTAATTAAAACATCAACATCTGAAATTAAAACATCACAATAGCACACATAATAACATCACTGGAAACTACATTGAGAAACATCAAATATGGTATTTAAAAATCAATATCAAAATTTAAAAATATCAATAATACACACTAAAATATCAAAAGAACAAAACTGAACATCAGTTGCATACTTAAATATGAAAAAACCACAAGCATCAAACACTGAAATTATAAAACTACACCAACACACATAATAATACTTAGAGCTTAAACATGAAAGATCAAAGATAGAACCTGAAACATCAACAACAGCATCTAAAACATCACAACTACAAAAAAAACTTACAGTTGCTACTTCATTCTCGATTGCAACAAAGGGAAATATTCTTAGACATCTAAGAAACAGCAACAACTACACAAAAACTAGCAAAATAATAACAAAACCCTAAGATATCACACACAATCAACAACAAAAAACTGAACATCAATTATACACTTCAAAACACTACAAGTATCAAATACAGACATTAAAACATCACACCAACGCAGATGAAAGTACTTAAAACCTAAACATCAAACATCAAACATAAAACCAGAAACATCAACAGTATCTAAAACATCACATTTCAAAAATAACAAAACTTACAGATCCTCCTTCTTTATCGATTGCAACAACAGTGGGCAAGTATTCTAAGACATATAAGAAACAACAACAAAACAAAAATGAGCATAAATCGTAATAAAACCCTAAGATATCGCAAACAATCAAAATCGAACATCAATTGCACAAGTAAGCATGAAAACACCATAAGTATCATACGCTGAAATTAAAACATCACACCAACACAGATAACAATGCTTAAAACCAAAAACATGAAATATCAAAAAGAAAATGAGAAACACCAATAACAGTATCTAAAATATCACTTCTAAAAAATAATAAAACTTACAAATCCTCCTTCCTTCTTAATTGCAGCAGCAGTGAGGCAAGTCTTCTTAGACATCTAAGAAATAGTAGCAGCAACACAAAATTAACACAAATCCGTAAGAACAATTCACCAAACACAAAAACACAGAGAAATGCCCAAATATTACTCGGTATAACTTACACAAACCCTAGAAAATCACATGAACCAAAAAAATTAAACAAAAATAAAAAAACAACAACATATGCATAAAAAATCATAGCAGAGACATTACCTTCGAAGATGAGCACAAAACGAAGGTTGAATTGTGTTAGATCGCCGGAAATCGAAGCTAAAACCGGAAAAATTACCAAAAAGTGAAGCGCAACTTCCATGTTTTCATCGTGAATCACTGCGAGTAAGAAATATGGATGGAAAATGGAGAAAATGAGTGGTAGAATCAAAGGAAGCTGGTTGTGTGCGGTTTAAATGAGCTGGAATGGAAAGGGAGAGAAGAAAGAAGAGGGGAGAAGAAGAGCAGTTGTGCAGAAGAAGGAAGGAATAGGAGAGAGAAAACATCATAAACATGTTGGAGAAGAACATGAAAGATTGATATTCATACCTGGACTTAAATGTAAATTAACAAAATTTCACATCCAGCCCCTGGATTTTAAAAACTTCAATTTGAAACCTCATTCTAATTAGTTGTAATTTAATCTCTGGTCTCATTGTGAGACCATCTTATACAAGATTTTGTCAAATTACTAAGCCGTGTGATTATTATGACCCAAAATCATTAATTTCCTAAGCATTTGTGCTCAACACTCTGAAAAATAGTTTTGCACCCAAACCCGCCTTATACAGTTATACCCTGATATTTCTATAAATTCTATATGAAATTCATTTCTAATTAAATTTCATATATATATATATATTGATTCTTTGTTTCGATATAAAATGGGTTTATACAAGATTTTTCTAAATAAGACTTGACTACTTCCTCCGTCCTAGGGACTTTTGTACACTTTCCTTTTTTGTCCGTCCCAACGGAATCTGCAAACTTATAAAAATTTCTTCATTTGGCAAAAATCTAGAGATAAAGTTACCATATTATCCTTAAAATAGCAAAGAATTACACCCATAACCAGCAATTAATCCCACATTTTATCACCATTAATTCCCTTTCATATATTTATCATTTTCCCCATCATTCAAATTTTGTGAGAACGGTTGGGCTGAAATTTATTCTTCCACCGCGCAATCGTCATTCTCCTCCAATCAATGCTCTGCGTCAAACGTTGTTCACATGCGATTGTCCCCCACTTTTCTGATGGCAAATTCACTTTGGATTCCTTGCCTCATTTATCATTTGTGAAAACCCTATCTCACCGCACTCTCTTTTCATCTTCTTCACTTCTTCCTCTTCAACGCCGCTCCCTAAACTCAAACCCTAGATCTGAATTCTTTCACTCCCCACCGAATATCTCATTGATTCTCTGCATCCCCGATCGTTATAACTCCAAATATGGCCCATTTTAACACTTCTTCCGACAAATCTTGTCAAGGTTGCTCTGCTTGCTACGTCTTCGACACTATAGTACGTCGGAGTTCGTACAAGAAAAAAAGGCGGATTATGCTACCTCTGTACTGAGGGTTGACGCCTAAGCGGATGACACGGCGGTGCCGATTGGCTGTGTCGGCCGATATGGATCAGATTCGGTCAACCTCGGTGTCGTCGTGGATGACCCTGTTGTTAAAAATCCAAGTACCCCCTTGCATGCAGTCGGTGATGACTTGAAATTGCAGCGGCGGGTTGATTGTCCCTTAGTTCCGGAGTGTGAGCAAAAAGCCAACATTGTCGACGACGGGGTTTCACGTTGCTCCTCTGCGGAGTTGTCAGTGGAGGATGAAGCCTCTAACTCCGGTAGCCACTCCGATGACACTTCAAAGGGTAACAATGCCATGATTTATTTATTGGTACCCGGTTATCGTGTAATATGGCAGAAGGAACAACTGAAAAGGAAAGCCTTCGTCGTTGATTGTTCCTCTGGCGCCAAAAGATAAGTAAAAACCCTAACTTTTGGGCTCTGGTCCTGATTTCCACAACCTCAGAATGTTATCCATTAAAATGATTTTCTAACTGTGCGTTTTCCGACTATTTCATCTGTTGTCACAGGAAGGAAAATGGAAAATATACATGTTTCCCTATGGTTTCAAGTTCTGAAGAAAAATGTTGGACTTTCATTCCACGGTGATATCTTTCTTCTGTTTTTAAACTAATGCAATCGTGCCTGTTTCGTTTATTTGTACCCTTGTCGGGTTTGGTGTTTTTGTTCATAAAATGTGTACCCTTGCTGGGTTGTTAGTACCCTTGCCGGATTTCCTTTTTTTGTTCATAAAATGTGTGAGATACGAAATGAATATGCATCTTCCCTTGTCGGGATCGTTGACTGTAAATGAAAAGAAGCTATATTCTTGTTTGTATGTTGTTCGGTTTTCTGTTCTTGTTTGTATGTATGTTGCTCTGTTCTTGTTTGTATGTTGTGCTTACCATGCGGATGCTGTAGTCGAACATCGCTGCAGCCTCTTTCCTTTTGCTGTGATGGATCTTTCCATTTTCGTTGTTTGCAAGGAGAAACTCCCCCAAGTGCTACCTTTCCTCGTTGGTCAAGTTCTTCTTCACTCTTGTCGCCATCGGAAAAACCCAATAATGAGTGGGAAGATGCAGATTTCAGAGAGCAAACAACTCCTTTGGGAGTTTTAGAGGACTCGATGAAATGCACCTTTGCAAACTAAGGGTTCCCCAAAAATAACCCAAGAAATTTTGGTTTGGTGTTTGGAAACGCAAATTTAGTTTAGGCCACGTTCAAATTGGACTTGGAACTTCATATTTGGTTTAGGGTTTGTAGTTTTGCTTCCTCCATGAGTGTATTTATAGGCAGGTTAAGTTCTAAGAATTTTACCTCTGCATTGTTTTCTTTTTTGTAATGAACAGTGGCTTCAAAATTTGGGTTGGCGCAAAAGGTTTCTATTTTACAGCGGGAATACAAAAAATGAAGGGAGTAATTTACCTCCAAAACACAATTTACCAGGGTTAATTTTTTTGAATTCAGACCCTACTTTGCTTATGTGAACTGACACACGGCCCACTCAAAATTTTGAAAAGCAATTTCTCTTTCTACAAAACTCCTTGTGATGGAGGGAGTACATATAATGACCTCACAGAGAAGCTTGTACAGAGTCTTTTTAGTTTTACTCCAATATGACTTGAATCCTATCTCCAACTGTGTCATTAAAATCAAAGAGCACTTTGCCTCCCTCTTCTAGGGCAGCATCATCCAAAAGACCTTTGATAATTACAGTTCCCAGAACTGCAGAAATAGAGTGGTCACACATTTCCGGACTAACATAACTCAAGTGTCGCTAACTCAAATCAAATTACCTGGAACTATATTTGTTATGCCATCAAGGAATCCAGCCTGAACAAATGAATTGGTTAAATTTATTAGTGCTTATTCTCCATCCACAAAAGTAGACAGAGGTGTTGAAAAAGGAGAGTTAAAAATGAACTAAACAGAAGTTTGAATATGTTTAATGAAACAAACAAATGTGAGTAATAAACAAGAATGGATCCCTCTTTTCACACTGGATATGTAATAACAGTACTTATTGAGCTAGCTTGCGGTATTTCTCAAACTTGATCATAATTTTTAAGATGCATTATAACTGAAAGAAGTTCATTCGCAATATCACTTCGCCAAACAAGTAAGCTTATTCCTGAATTTTATAGGTCCAGTGGATTTGCATTATCAATGGCAATGAATGAGCTAAAGAGTCCTATCGAGAAGAAAAGGTTGGTGAACTATTTGATATTCCCACATCATGTTATATTTTCCTCCTATAGTTGGCATATTACGGTATTCTTTTAATCCAACTCAACACAAACTTATTGCAACTTGCAGCTAGCACAAATAATAAACTAGGTGAACTAATCTGTTAAATGGTACAGTTAAGGATAATAGCACGGCACTCAGAAAAGGACAATTTTACTTGTTTAAATCAAACAAAAAAATAGATGTGATAAGGTCGTTTCATTTGTACATCATCTACTATGCTATTTAAATGAACAATTTTTCTTGAGTATTTTTATTTTAAAAGATGTCTGTACGTACTAGTTTTCCAGAATAATGACTTACTGGAATCCGGATATCAAGCTTTTCAAATCCATCTCGTCCTGTAATTTTGATTCTTAACTTCCTGGACCAGATTGCAGAAAATGGACTGCTATTACCTGTTGCATCATTTTTGACATACACTTCCGGTGTGAATACCTCAACCACAGCTCCCTGTAAGCTTCTGCTTTCCTGGTCCTTGCCCTCTTTTACATTTTGCCTATAATCACCACTCACAGAGTAACCTATTTTGAAGACACCGAAAATCAGGCTATAACAGTTAAGCAGCTTCGTTAACTTAAGTAGAACATATAAACTAAAATGATCCACAAAGAAGGACATAGAAGATGTGAGATACTCTCAGGGTCTTTTTTCATGTATTGACATTATCAAGCACCAGGGAAACTGTAGAGGGACGGACAGAGTATATGACTTTAAATCATTCGATTGATAAAAGGATTATCTAATCCTGGAAAGTTAAATTCTAGCCAAGAATCTTACTGTATAAAATTCTTGACAAATCTCCGTACATCTAAAATCATCTATGTTGTTTAAGAAACACTGTATCCTCTGCAGAGTCATCTGAGAAACATACTGAAAAGCAATGTTGCGTGGAAATCAAAGTGTATCTGGCTTTAATTGGTTACACACCTGTTTGTGAACCAATGTTGGAGACATTGGTGGCATAGCGCTTTTCTTCTTCATAATATTTATTGAAGCCCAACACATCCTTGATCTCATCAAAGGTTGGCATACTTCCAGGGGAAGGTAACCTTCCTCCTCTAATGGCAACAAGGGCATCCTGGAAGCATGTAAAGGAATTATACACCTCCCACTTTTCAAAATACAAAATGTAATCTAGGGATAAAGAAGAAGAAGAATAGAGCAGAACACAAGATGCACAGTACAAGAATTGGAACTTGTATGCAAATATTTATTCAGCTGGAAGCCTGGGCCAGGTTCCTAGAATAACTAGTCTCACCTAGTATCTGAACTGCAAGTATGAACATACATATATATACATACATATATATATACATACATATATATATACATACATATATATATACATACATATATATATACATACATATACATACATATATATATACATACATATACATACATATATATATATATACATACATATACATACATATATATATACATACATATATATATACATACATATATATACATACATACATATATATATATATAAAGAACTGTAATTATGAATTCCTGTATGTAGCAGTAGAAAGGAAAGATATATTATTTATTATCAACCATTCCACACTATCTAACATCCTAGATTGCTTTATTCAGAAGGTACAATACATGGCACAGGCAAAGGTAGTAACAGTCACCAAAGTAGAATACTTTCAGCAGATGCTGAACAATTTACTTTTCCCCTCTTGGTCCAACAAAAATAAATGAAAGAATATATTAATTTATTACCTGCATTGAACGAATGGATACCCCAATCAATGAAAGAGGATATACCACGAGCTTGTATCCAATTTCCTCGAGTTCAATGGGATTGAAAATTGGTGTTTTTCCTCCTCCTTCAAGCATGTTTGCCTTGAAAATATTGACAAGTTTATCAGTAAATAATATCTAATTAAAATGCAGGAAAAAAAAATTCATGTCAGATCTCCATATAACATGGACAGGTAGATGCTACGAATCAGATAAGCACTAGATCATGCATTCATACCACGCATGGGAATCAATGTAAGATCACTGAATACATCAGAGTGCACATCTATTCCATGAGATTATGTGTGTCAGACAAAATAAGTAAAAGAGCGTGCATCTATACCTCACATTGGAATCAATGTAAAGATCACTGAATGCATCAGAGTGTGCATTTATTTATTCTATGCGATTATGTGAAATACAGTAGTGTCAGACAATGTAGGAATCTCAAAATTACAAGTGGCGTAAATTATACATTGGTAGGTGAATGTGGCTACTCATTAATATTTTAAAAGATGGGAACTTTCCACTCTTAAACAAAAGTAATATGTTTAGCTCCCAGTCTTTGAAAACTGTATACAGAAAATTGGCATCAATGCCAAACTCCTTGATGCTGATAATGCAATCATCACAAAGTTAGTGCCCATACCATCTTTGGGATTAGCGGATAGATTTCACAAAAGGCTTCCATTTCCTGTCTAGATTCAAGTGCATCGATGAATAACACGTCAGCTCCAGCATCAGCAAAAGCGCGTGATCTCCAAAGGGACTCTTCTAAGGAGACTGCTTGTCGGGAATCAGTTCGTGCCACGATGACGATATCAGAGCCACTCTCTTTTCTAGCATCAACAGCTGCTTTTATTCTCATGACTGCTTCCTCTCTGGAGACAACCTTCCTACTGCGTGTATGGCCACAAGCTTTTGGAGAAACCTTTTGGCATAAGCATCACAGTATGAACACTCATACATTTGACTTAGCAAAGGGAAAACTATTTTTGCAATCCGAACAAAAAAAAAATTACAACTATGATTTAAACTTATGAAATTCAATCTCAAGAAACCACAACAATCAGCATTCATAGTTTCACAAGGAACATTGTATTGGGGTTCTGGCGTCTCATAAACATTTTATGATAGTGGAAACTATTTTCTGGAACAGTAGAATCAGAACATACCAGTGACAGTTAACAAGAAACTTTCACTGTAACTGAAAACCTAGTTTTCTTATAACATAAATATTTGGTGGTAGAATTAAAGACATTATGATGCAGACCTGATCTTCAAGAATGATTCCAGCAAAGCCTGCTCTAATATATCCGCTCAGGGTCCTCTTGACATTCATGGCATTACCGTATCCATTATCACCATCTCCAATGATGGGAATGGACACAGCTTGCGTAATCTGCTCACCTTGATCCACCATTTCTCCATAAGAAACAAGTCCAGTATCCGGCAGACCTAACCGAGCAGCTGATATTCCAAAACCTGGAGGAACATGAATGATGAAACCTAATTATACTACATTTCTTTCCCAATTAGCATGAATGTATGACTAGCTAAAGTGACATGTGCCAAATGACATAGTTACAAACTTGAGTTTTACTTGATAAATCATTGTACTCCCAGTCTCCAGCTATACAATTAACTCCGAAAAATTGAATCGTTCATTTAGAGTAACTCTCTTCCACAATTCACAGCCAAAAGCAATCATCAACAGGAAGTGTGTAAATGATCATGTACCAGTGGTGAAGCAGAAATCAAAGCCCGCTCTTTCCACAAGTTTAGCACTCAAAGCGTCGAAACAAGCGGGCCCCTGATGAATTCCCGTCGAGCCCAGAACCGCTCTGAGCTTCTGAGCCTGAGACTCCTTATTCTTGCTAGTGGTAGTACTATCAGCACCGTAATCACGCTTAGCAACGGCAGCGGTTGAGATGATACTGAAATTGGAGTCCCTTCTTCTGGCATGTCTGAGACTGAGTGGGATTCGGACAGAGTTGGTGATACAGGGGTTGGTTTTGGTGGGCAGGATAAGTAGCCGTTGGAGTGTCGAGGGAGGAGAAGTGCAGCTCAAATCCATCAGCCTTTCGGGTAGCTGATCAGTGCTGAGATGGTGAGATGTTTGCGTTTTTTAGATACTCCGAGTAATTCCGAGGTAATTGTTGTCTCATTTTCAATGTTTCATTTTCCGGTCCAAATATTTTAGGGATATATACCAACATACTTGAGTAAATATCAATATAATTCTTAGATGATTTTTAGTGCAAAAATAACTCTAACTAGTTGAAATAAGTGTCAATACAATCCTAATACTCAGTCTGTCTCAATTCAAACTGCACACTTCACTTTATGTCACTATTCACCGTCCAACTTTGATCACATATTTAAATAGATACATAAACAATAATACTATCATATGTTATATGATTGGATTCGTCGTAACAAGTAGTTTCTAATTATCAAATTTTTATTTACCTTTATTATGCGTAGTTAAACATATTAGCGGTCAAACATGTTTCTTGATAACCGTGAAAAAAATTCCTTGCATTTTGAGGTGGGACGGAGGGAGTATGCTATTTTCGGCATTGACCACATATAAAATGACTAAAATGCCCTTTAACCTTAAACCTAAAAGTATTAGGACTATTTTACCCTCACCACCACGCACCACCGCCAGCTTGCCGCTGTCTCACCATTTCCACCGCCAATAGCTTACAGCCTTACACCCACCAAAATCCCAATTCCTCAAAATATAATGAACACCTAATTTTGCCTGACAATTCACTACCCGGTTTAGGTAATTCACACCAAAATTCCAAATTCTTAAAATCTAATGAACACCTAATTTTGCCCTCTGCAATTCACTCTCCGGCTTAGGGAATTCACTCACCCTCTGCAATCCAATGAACGGCGGATTCACTCACCGGAAAACACCAAAATGAGCATTCATAAATTCCAGGAACATGTGGCTACACGCCCACACCCTTTCTTATCTCTCTCATCCACTCAAAAACAACCTCCCTATTTCCCACTCCATCCCTAACCCAATCACCAAAATCGCCAATGTCATTCCCATCTTCGTCTTGCTCACCAAAGAGGAGAGCAGGGTGGTCCCTCCGTCGTCGGCGGCGCCCTCCCATGCATTCAATTTCAAGGCCTACGTGCTCCAAAAGGTAGAGTTCGTCAACAGGTCTCTGGAGTCGATAATGCTCCCTACGTACCCAGACGGACACCGGTGGAGAGGTGGTTGGACACGGCGGCAATGCTAACGTGTGAGGCCGGAGTGTCCTCGTCGACGGTCAGATGGATGCCGGCGAGAGGCATTTGGATGTGGCGGCGATTCCGACATGTGCAGCCGGAGTAGAAAGAAAAGAGGAATATG
>JAULKM010000003.1:4068978-4089964 GCA_032355605.1 Rubia tinctorum | reverse complement strand
GACTACCAGGATGGTGGATGGTTCTCGACGCCCCTGATCCTTCTTTGATTATGAGGTATCTGGTTTTCACTGGGTCTCTGTAGGAAAAGGAAGCAACAGTCTGTGTAATCTGAAAAGTTCACCAAGTAGACTTTGGCAATCACCATCATTCTGCATTCACATCTACCAATTGCATGCACTGAAGCGTCCCCTGCGAGGAAGTATCCCAAGAGACAAATGTTGGCCCAGCTAAAGCGCATCGAGGAAGGTGAAACCCTGACTGGGGACTAGCCAAACCCGGAGAGGCCTAGATATGACGTTTCTTTTTCTGCGGCTAGGGCCTCTTCCTAGTCTACATTGGCAGCTTTTTCCGAATCTTCCCAATTCTATCCTGACGCCCACCAGCCACAAGTATACATGATTCTAATTCCTCTCTCCGATAATACATTTTTCTTCAATCATAGAACTGATTCTTGTCTTCTTTTTTTTCTAGGTGCCGCTGGTTGTGGCCACTCTCTCAAAGGTCACCGGTGAAGCGATATCTTGGATTGCATAAACTTTGAAGGTCAATGTAAGCTATATTACTGATACTAGCAAGGCTAGGGTCGAACGGCTAGAGGTTGCTATCAGAGGACAAGGATAAGGCCCTGGATGATAAGGAATTGGTAGCCAAGGGTAAGCCTTTGGAGATGCAAGGACCTGGAAGATCAACTCTCCAAGTATGCTACCACCCAGGAACATACGGAGCTTCTTTGGGCCTTTGTCGAGAAATCCATTAAAACGCCAGCCTTCCAGAAAAAAATTCAGTAGATCTTCTAGCTTAAGGCTGATGTGGGCATGTATTCCATAGCTAATAAGTTGCTTCCAGAGCTATCAGAATATTAGAAAGCCTTGGTGAATCATTACTTGTCTCTGAAGGCTATAGGCATGTTGGAGTATGCATGTTGGAAAGCTATCCAAGATAGGGGTATTCAGCTCCCATTCTTTGAGAGTATTAACATCCCTTCCCAGCCTTAACGGCTGCCAAATTGAGGGACATCATTGTTGATGAAGACAAAGACTGGAAGATTCTCGTGGACAATCTTGAAGAGGTCGTAGAGTCCGATGTTGGAAGTGGGAATCACTGAATTGACCAAAGTCCAACGAAGATTCAAACCAGTGATGGAAAGGCACATGGTTATCAGATGACTATTAAAAGAGCCCAAGATCTAGATATTGTTGAAGAGGTTAGGGATGCGGAATAATTCCCTTTAGTTCGGGAGAAAACTCATGCTTGCTTAGATCATAATGTAACTCTCACTCTATAGAAAAAAAAATCAATCTTCAATAAATTCACTTTCTTTTTCTTATTTCAATTTATGTATCTCATTGTTTTTGTTTCCTCATGTTTCTTCTCTTATAGTATGTCATCATTTTCCCCCACCTCCTAAGGTCCACTCTTTAACTAGTCCTTAAACAGTGGGGAGAGTCGGTCCAATTCTGGCCATTGCGAGTGTAAGTCCAAGAATTCCATGAAAGAGCTAGAAACTATGAAGGCAGACCATAATGAAAAGGCCGAAGCCGAATATAATGGTTCCATATGGAGAATTTGGCAGAGATTCCCATGTGAAGTGATAATGCTTTTATTCACCACTGGGCTTTGGCCCATTAGGATAGTATTTAGGCTAGTCAGGCCCAATGTAATTAGACGCACTTACAATCAAGGTGTGCGGTTATCATGCAGGTAATCATGCAAAGAATTAATATTTCAGTTACACATAATAACTGCTATGGGTTTGGATATATAAATACTAAGGTATGTCTTTTATTGAGATTCATTTGCAATTATTTGCTAAAACCGTTACTGATTTAGGCATCAGAGATTTTATTGGGATCTCCCTGGGCTTGTTTTTTGCAGATCACAACTAAGGACTTAGAGGTGTAACTCGATCGGTTTAAAGACGCATCAATTGGCATTGTCAGTGGGACCAATTAAGTCAGATTCAAATTTCTTGGTTTATGTCCACTTCTACGGCTACTCGAAGGAGTGAGAGGTTGAGGAGTAAGGGAGCAGGCGTGAGAGATGAAGTGAAATCCCCATACAAAAGGAAAAGCAAATGGTTCACGCTCTAGCGTCGCAAAGAGTTGATCCTGAGTCAGTGCTAGTCTCGATAGGATCTAGTTCGGAGCCTTTTGAAGAATCCCGAGAGGTAGGGAGTCTTTGAAGCATCCGAAGGTCAATCTGGAGCCTAGTGTAGGTGTGAACAGAGGCCCTCTGCAGAATCCGCTGGTGAAAAAGCTGATGGATCACGGGTAAAAGAACAGGTCGAAGTTTATGAAAGAGTTGTTCAGGTAAACCAAAGTTTGGAAGGAGTAGTGGGTGGATCGCAATTAGATATGGCACAAGTAGCACATATGTTAGCAGTAGCAGGATATCAGGTTACCCCACCGTCGATGCCTTTAGGCTGATCGAGAGGGGTGATACCATCAATGTCTATAGAAATACCTATCAGGCTAGTATCCCAACCTATTATGGGAATTCCTTACCCTGGATATGTAAGAGAGATGTTTCAACCGCTGCCTCAACCCTCATTTCTGGATAACCTTCAAGGAATGATTTACTCAATGCCGGCTTCAATGCTTGTGGTAATATCGTCTTTGGGGGGTTCAAGGACATGGAACCCAGGGTCACCTGAATCCTGTGACAAATGGGTATTATGGAAAGGGATCTATGCCCCTCATGTATCCGAGATATACAGGAGTTGGGCCTTACTCGAGTTACATGGTTTCTTAGCCAATGTATGTTTTTTCTTATGTGGAGGGTCATTGAGGTTTGTATCAAAATAGAGATCCTTCATATGAAGGAGATACTAGAGACACATTGAGGAGAGAGTTGGATAGGTTGATTGGGCTAATGGGGCAAGCGACAGGTTATCATTTTAGCCCATTGAAACCTCATATCATTGGTTGGTGGGCACAAAGCCACCGGAGGGTCTTCCTACACATGGTGGAGATTCAAATCCTCAAGAGTTCATTCAGATTTTTCTGAGTCTTATGAATTCACGGGACTTTAATGAGAGATTGATGTGTAAACTTGTTGGGAGTTACCTTCGAGAGAAGGCCCAAGAATGGTTTAATAAGTTATCTAAGGGCTCTCTACATCAAGACTTCAGTGGAGCTTTTTTAAGTCAATACACCCAGAAGAAGAAGTTCACTAAAACATTACCCAAGTTGTATCAGACTAAACAGAAGGCTGGGGAAACAACTGAGGCTTTCTACCATAGGTATGTGGATGAAAGTTTGGGAGTTTTAGAAAGTACGGAGAATGAGGTGATCTAGGGATACTTGATAGGGATGCAGGATGTTGAGCTATACAAGAAGTTAACCACTAACACCCCTCGAACCCTCCAAAAGCTTCAGGTGGTTGTTAAATTGTACTCGAAGGTGGAAAAAACTACTAAGAGAAAGAGAGAAGGTTTAGTTGAAAAGCATGGAAAACCTAATGATCCTCTTGGGAAGAAGCCGGTTGAAATAGATAGGCTAATATTTGAGAGGTATACGCCCCTGGGTAGGTCTCCAACACAAACTTTAATCATACATCGAGGTATATTTCAAGCACCTCCACCTATGAGGGACTTGAGCAAGGCCATGGCAGATATGCCATTCGAGGGGACTAGGCAGTGGCTACTGGTTGTAACCTTACAGCGCTGAAGGGTGCAAGAAAGGTAGCCTCTATACATGGGAAAGTCAGTCCAGTTGATACAGAACACCTTCCAATCCAAAATTTGGGCACGGTGGCTGTAAGAAACCTGATGTCAGAGGACATTAGGAGATGTTGAGAATCCTACTTGACGGGTATGATGACGCATTATCTTGGAACACTTCTAATCTTACAGGGGTACCCTCAAAGTTGGAAGTCCACCAGTTAAATATCGACCCCTCAATATTGCGAAGCTGATTTACAATACACACATAATTCATAGAAATTTTATAATTAAAAGAAAGACTTTGTAAGTGTCAAAAATGCCTGGTTTATAACACACAGTGCACCTTCTTGGCTTGAAGAGCATATGTGATACCATTAAAGATCACAACAGAATATATAATCTTCATTACATAATATAATAAATATAAAAAACCACAGCCAGGCAGCGATGGAAGTTAAGCAAGAAGGAAAGTAAGAACTAGTTCACCCTAGGAGCAGCCCATTCAACTCTAAGAATGAGGTTATCATAACCATATCCATTAAGCTTGTTGATGGCTCTCTCAGCATCTTCCCTGCTCACAAAGTTAACAAACCCAAAGCCTCTGCTCGTGCCAGTCTTCTGGTCGATAGCAACATAGACCCTGCTCACAGCACCAAAAGGACGGAACAGCTCGTGCAAATCAGGCTCCCTTGTGTCCTCTGAAAGGTTGGTCACCCTAACAGAGTTCTCTTCATGCCTGCGTCTCATTTCGGTTCCACCTCTTTCTACAGCTCCAGCTCTCATACTAGGAGGAACATACGACGAAGACTTTGCACCCCCACTAGTTTGGCCCGCCTCTGAAGGCTTTTCAACGAAAACATCAGTTTGTGCAGCAAGATCCTTGTAAGGACATCTTGAAGTCCAGTGATCACCCTTCTTCCCGCAGGTCCTACACACCATGAGAACAGCCCCTCCTTTCGCTGCGAGGTCTCCTGAACCCTTAGCTTCCTCTTGTTTGGAGCCTACGCAAATTCGAAAAACAAAAGAAGAGGGAACAGATCACTTGACAAGTAAACAAAATGCCATTGAGCTATGCTTAGGATGATGGGGAAAAAAACCATCAACAGATTTTAAAGATGCTGAGAAACAAATATATCAACAGTTTTCATCAATATAAATCTCGCTGCGCCAAAATATATCAACTCTACTTCCATTTCTTCCCATTCTATTATGAACTTTCTTCCATAATTATTGGAAATACATTCCCAATGCCTGTTCCAATCTCCAAAACCATGCTTAAATCTCAAACCCTTTTGCATATTCCCTCAAATTCTTAAAAAATCACCCCAAAAAGTAAGAAACTTGTAAATCCCACAAAAACAATGACCAGGCTGGTTCAGAATTCTCTCGTCCACGTCCATCCTTAAAACCCTAGGAACAAACCGTTCCATCCTTAAAAAGCCACAAAAACAAGAAGAAAATATACCTGGGGCTCTGGGGCGTTCAAGGAGGATCTCTTCGGTGGAGACCATAGTTAGGCGGGCGCCGACATCTTCGTGCACAGCGTCGCCGAACTTGGGCCAGGAGCGGCGCTCGACAGCCCTCTTGCTGAGGCGGGCATTAGCGAGCTTGCGGATGCGGGTGGTGGTGGTTATCTTCACTTTATTGCCTTCATCGTTGAACTTGTACTCCACCACAGTCTTGATCCCGTGGGAGTCCGGACCTTCCACCTGCTTTGGGGGAAGCAGGAAGTCCAGATCCTCGTTGTCGTCTTCTAGCTCTCCCCATCGCACCTTGTTCGGTAGCGCCGCCGCCATATCCGCCACCATCGTCGTATTGGGGATCAGTGTGGAGGGTTGAAGATGAATTGTATTCGATATTGCAGTTTTTTAGGAGCCCTAATACTTTTAGGCCCAGGTGTCAAATGGCCTCTTCAATTTGCATGACTACTATATATAACCAGCCCAAATTATATCAAGTCCATATCCTATATGGTTGTGGAAAAATATAATTTGGACATTCCTTATTTTGTAAAAAAAAAATCCCTTGCAAAAATAAGAATTTCCTTTATTGTCGTTAACAGTAGCGGAGTCCCGCCTAAGCTATAAACGAGTCGAACGAGTTTGAGCAAAACTTAGATCGAGCTCAGCTCGTTTGAAATATTTTCGGTTCGGTTTTGATTGAGTTTGTAAAATTTTAGCCTGAGTTCGTGGTTGAGTGAAATTATTTGGCTCGAGCTTGAATTTATACTCAAATCATGGTTAAATATATTAATTTATAGAGCAAAATACAAATCTAACCCTATTATTTTCTGAAAGTGTCAATCTGACCAAGTAAAATCTGAATGTGTGATTCTAACCCCGAGTTTTTCAATAAATGTGCCAATATAACTTTTTCACACTATTCCGATATTGACTTGACATTTCCGGTATTAACCAAACCT
Source organism: Rubia tinctorum (assembly GCA_032355605.1). Classification (NCBI taxonomy): domain Eukaryota; kingdom Viridiplantae; phylum Streptophyta; class Magnoliopsida; order Gentianales; family Rubiaceae; genus Rubia; species Rubia tinctorum. Next base: position 4,083,877 of record JAULKM010000003.1, on the reverse strand, counting down.
AAAAGAACTATAATACCCCAAGTTTTAAACCTAAAATTATAATGACAAAAATAACCCTATAGTTCTTCTTCTTCTTCATCTCCAAAACTAGCCCGCCGACCCGCGTACCGACTCCCAGAATCTAGAGTTTCGCCCATTTTGTTTCCCCACGCAGATCTTTAAGTCAATTATCCTACATCAAAACAGCACTTCGCATAGAAATTCTAGACCTAACTACAACGGCTCACAAATCGAAGAACTGACAAACTAATTCACGGAGACGGTAAACAAAGAACGAAACGATTTGATAGAACATAATTAGCATAAAAATCAAAAACAACATCAAAAAATTAGGTTTAAGCTACCAAACCACCGCAGTATGAACAGATCTACATAAATGCGAACAGATCATTCGAGAAAACAAAACAAACCGCAAGAAATCAGCAAAAACCACATCAAATCAATCGGAGCATGGAATTGTAAGCATTAAACATCAACATTTTTTAATTGCGGAACAGATTAAAGACGAATGAAACCACAAGACGACAAATCTGGAGGCTTACGGGGAAATGAACAACGAATTGATAAGAATGAGGTTGAATCAGTACCTTGACAGTGGCTTAACCCAGATGCTGCAAGGAAAGGGGGAAGGAGAGATATGGTACGCTTCGTCGATTGGGAGTAGGAGTGGGGAATCGAAACCTCTGTTTCACATTTTAAGCTAACCATATGGTAAGCTGAATTGGAAATAGAACTGAGCTGGGAAAAAAGGAAACCTGGAGGAGGCGACCATGCCTTCGCCACCGCCACCGCCGGCCCTTCTGGCCTCTCTACTCCTATCCTTTCTAAAAATTTGTTTTTTAAAAAATATTTTAAATCAGGGGTATAATGGTTATTTTATTGGTTTCCATCCAAATTTTCAGGGTTAGATTGACACTTTCAACCAAATAATATGGTTAAAATTGCACTTTCAGATTTTACAAGGTTGGATTGACACTTTCGACCAAAACATAGGGTTATTTTAGCACTTAACTCTTTTTTATATTATATATTATATTAAATAAAAATATATAAAATACATATTACGTTGGCTCAATAAGTTTGACGAGTTTGACAAACAGCATTAGTTGAGGTCGAGATCGAGGTCGAGATTGAATACTATTCGAGCTCGGTCAAATTAGAATTTGAGTCAAATTTTAACCGAGCTGTTCTTCAGCTTTTCGCAAACAGTTCAGTTTGACCAATAGTCATAAACAATAAGAGCACATAGTTGTCCTGACTGCACTGAGTGACCTCACCATGGCCAAAGATTGTCACTGAGGGCAAGCGAATGATGTACCTCATCGTAGGGTGGAGGATATCTGAACTCTTACTCTTTTTGTACCTTGTCTTGTTGGTGATCCCATACTAGAAGCTATCCATGTGAAACTCGTCATCCTTGCACCTCATCATAGTATTTCATGTGAAATACATAGTAATGTCCCCATACGTCAAAGTCGGTTACTGATCATATATGTAGAAAGTTATATACATGTTCACATCATCATATGTTCCTCTTTGAACTCTAGAGAGGAACTTCAATGTACATCGCTTGTAAGTGGGAGCGCTCTTCCTCAGAAAACCAGCTAATCCTGTCATCTTCAATAGATACCTCAAACAGTTCTTCAGCTTTTCGCAAATAGTTCAGTTTGACCACTAGTTATAAACAATAAAAGCACATAGATGTCTTGACTGCACTGAGTGTCCTCACCATGGCCAAAGATTGGCATGGAGGTCAAGCAAGTGATGTACCTCATCGTAGGGTGGAGGATATCAAAACTTTTACTCTTCTTGTACCTTGTCTTGTTGGTGATCCCATACTAGAAGTTATCCATGTGAAACATGTCAGCCTTGCACCTCATCATAGTATTTCATGTGAAATACATAGTAATGTCCCTATACGTCAAAGTTCGTTGTTGATCATATATGTGGAAAGTTATATACATGTTCATATCATCATATGTTCCTCTTTGAACTCTAGAGAGGAACTTCAATGTCCATTGCTTGTAAGTGGGAGCGCTCTTCCTCAGAAAACCAGCTAATCCGACCACCTTCAATAGATAACTCACTGGCTCATAGAGTCTCATTATGAGCAAGGTGGGCTTGTCTGCAAACTTAGTGTCAAGTAAAAACTTACGTGGCCTATCGAGGTTGGCATCCCCCCCCCCCCGCTCAATGTCCTGTATTCCATATAAAAGACAATAGAAGAACAACGGGTAGCACCACACAAAAAATAACAATCTACAAAAATCCACAATAGCAATCACAACACTTAGCAAGACGAACTACCTCAATCCAAGAACAAGAATTGCTAGAAATATTTCCCGAGCCCAATAAATCAATCCTAAACCTTCCACATACCAATATCCAATCACAACCAATATCAAACATCTCAAAACTACTAGCACAATATCCAATATGGCAAAAATAGCTAAATTTTGACAAAAATTCTCCCAAGTAGAACTTTAGAACTCAAATACCCATAACAAAGCATGGCTAATATGGAGAAATGATGCTTGAAGCTACTCCAATCTGTAACTTGATTGAATTGCAGAATAAGTGCTCCAATTGTCAAATTTTTTGAAGAAGTTCAAAAGTTAGGGTTCTTGAGCTTTTGGTCGAGTTTGAGGGGAATCTTGGTGTTTTAGGAATTGGATTTAGATGGTTTTTATTAAAGGAGGGTTTAGGATGAAGAAAATGGGAGGTTTTAGCGAGGTGCGATGGTGGCAGATATGGAAAAGCACAACGAAGACAATGAGGAAGAAGAGTTGGGGTTCTACTCATTTTTTAAGAACATATGGAACAGTATGTAACAGTAAATACAGACCGTGATTGGGGGGGAAGGAGCGGCTACAATTCTCAAGATGGCACAGACCGTGCCATCAAACACGATCCGTGTTTCTCCTATTTTTTCACGGACCGTGCCGACCATCACAATTTGTGTCCTTGGGCTTATCTTGTGCTTTTCAGCCCATTTGGCTCCTGCTTCGATCTGAACCTCTTCCTACATGCACAAAAATATGTAAACCAGTGTAAATTCATTCTAAACACCAAAATCAACAAATAAATAAATAGAAACACACCAAAATAAATTGAACATTAACCAACTTGGGGTATAGGAAATTGTAGATATATTGACGTCATCACGAATTATTTTTGGTAACATTCAATCTTAATTAAATACTTCCATTGGGTCTCTGGAATCACCATCAGTGATTCCACCCATCCTTACCTCCTCATGCCTTGGTCGCCACATTTTGTCTCGATTTAAACCTAACCTTTGGAGCCAAGTAGCATACTTGTCCATCTTGCCTATTGTTAGGTGCTTCATGCTTTAGTCACCACATTTTTTTCTCGGTTTAAACTTACCTTTGGAGCCAAGTAGCATACTTGCCCATCTTACCTATTGTTAGGTGCTTTCGGGAGTCCCTTGGGATGAGGAGAAGGAAAAGGAGATTTTGAATCCTTCGATCCTTTCTTCACCCACTGCAAGTTAGTACTCAACGTAGTTTCACATGTAACATCATTCATCAAATAAGTACTAACAACTTGCCTTGGATCCTTGCTAACTTCTTTATCAATTTCAAGCAATTCCACATCATGGCAAGATTCAAGGTTATCACAAGGCTCATTCAAATCATCAACAATGCTAATGCCATTACAAAAAGTGTTTGAGTTAAGAGGATCCTTAGATTTGTAAAAAAAATTGCCCCACTTTTCCCCCATTAAACTCTAGAGTTAATGTTCTATTATGCACATCAATTTTAGTTCTCACTATTTTCAAAAATGGTCTCCCTTGTAGGATGCATCACCATCATTCAAAATATCAAGAATGTAGAAATATGTGAGAAACACAAGTTTATTGACCTTAACCAATACATCATTTACTACCCCCTTAGAACTAGCTTGTGAGTGATTGGCTATCTAAATTATAACCCTAGTGTCATGCAATGTTCCTAAGTTAAGATTTTTGAAAAGCGAGTAGGGGATCACATTTATGGAGGCTCCTAAATGTATCATTGCTTTCTCTATTAAAATTCCGCCTAAAGTGATTGGAATAGAGAACATGTTGGAGTCGTTACATTCTTGATGCAACTTATTTTGGGCCGACACTTGTCCTCTAACCTTAACTCTTCCTACTTCCCTTAGATTCTTATAACATTTATTATGGCACACTTCTTTCAAAAACTTGGCATATTAAGGAATTTGTGCAATTCCATATAAAAGAGGAATGTTTACTTGATAATGCTGGGACACTTCAAGGAGATCATCATTGTTGGTCTTCTTAAGATTATTTACCCTCAAGGCCACAAAAAATGGTGGGGTGAGGGGTGAACTTCTCTATCTTGATCTTGGCAGGTACCCGTGGAGTTGCTTCAGGTGTGGCTTCTGGTTCCAAAATCTCCACATCATGGTTGATTCCACTTTCAACGATTAATTATTCATCGGTCCATTTGTTGACGTCTTTGAAAACTTTGTTATTCTTTTATTCCATTCGCTTCTCGAGCTCTTGCACATTCTTCCCACTCCTCAAGGTGACAACACTTACATTTTGTCTCGGGTTCACTCCGGTTGAGAGGGAAGTTTACCTGATTCTCTCTCCTCTAAGTGGCTCACTGAGGAAGCCAAAATAACCTACTTTTACTTCCAAGTTCTTTATGCTTGAGAAGGCCCACGACCCCAATTCATCAAGATCTTTCCTAGTCGGGCCACAAACAATTCATTACTCTTGGTTAAGTTTGCTAATGCTTACATCAACTCATCCCGGTCTGACTTAGTTATACCCCATTGGGAATTGGAAGTGCCTTCAACACATGGATAGGGTTGTTGAGACCTCCGGCTAAAGCCTTAACCACTTGGATAATTGGGGAGATCTTCATGGTCATCCCTCCATTGAAAATTTGTGTGGTCTCTCTATCTGGGATTGTAAAACTTGGAGTAGGGATTGTATTTCTCGTCAAAACCTTAGTCCCCCTTTGGAATCCTTGACCTTATCCTCCTCCAAAAACCTTTTTCCCAGATACCATTGACCTTGAAATCCCCAATATTTCACTTCCTCAAGTGTATCCTCTTGGAGTTGTAGACACATATCGGTAGAGTGGTCCGACGAGAAAATCCCACAAGTTTTCACTTGATGCGTCCTTCCATTCATAAGCTCATTCACCATACATGCAAGAGCTTGCACTTGCTCCTCTAATTTCAGGGAGGTGAGATTGACCTCTTCTTGCATTTTAATCCTATATCGTGTCTCCTTCCATTTGCCATCTTCTCGAATAAGGCCATTGCAACCTTACGGCTCCTGTTGATGATTAATCTGCTGCGAGATGCGTTTATCATCCGCATATCCTCATCGGTTAATTCTCAAAGAAGTAGTATAAAACACTATGTTCTTGAATGAGTGGTAGAATCAGCTCGCCAACAACCGCTTGAAGCATTCCTAATATTCATAAAGAGTCTAATCAAGGCATTGGGACATTTACTCAATTGCTTTTTAAGCTCTGCCGACTTGGACGCCGGAAAGAATGTCTATATGAACTTGCGCTTCATGTCCATCCATGTCGTACTGCACCTGAACGAGGGATAGTACAACTATTCTTTAGCCACGTCCTTTAATGAAAAAGGAAAGGCCTGGAGGTTGTTGTCCTCCTTTAAAACTCCATTCAGCTTCATATTCGTGCATACAAGATGGAACTCTGAGAGAGGTTTATTGGCACTTTGATATGCGTACGCATACAAGCTATACAAATCAACTAAGGAAATTTAAAACACATAGTACTGAGCACATATATAAAATTACTCACAATAGCAACAAATTTGTTTCCTTGAAGGTTTTCCTAAACTCTTCCCTGCCAAATGAGAATAATTCTCCATCAATCCTTAGCCTTCTTCGGCTTCCTCTTCCTCACAACAAGGTTGTTCGTCATTGCAAACAATGAACACCGAATAAGTAAACACGTCAAATCCAATGCAAACATAACAAAACACATACAAAATAAAATTGACCAAAATTTAAGCACGGTTGAATGCAAAGCAACACAAAAATAAAATGAAAATGAACTCTCACTTGTTGTTGTTAATGATCCTAGATTCCGCCTTAGCTTGTCCTCTCGCCACCGCGAATTAACTGAGAAAAAAAAGAAAAAATAGATTTATAAACAAGTAATATATTTAACTATATTATGTTCTAATATGATTTTTTTTTCATTGATGACGAATTTGATAAAAATCCACAATCTAAAATTTATTTTCTACCTTTTTTTTTGAAATATTACATACAAGCAACCAAATTACATATAAACATTCGAATGTAGGACCTAACTAGGAGACACTACCATTGAATCTATTGAAACTCAGTGGATTATGAAACTCCATCCATTTAAATAGCTAGGGATGCCCTCCTAAGAACACCCAAACACTACACCACCATCGAACCTTCACCAACGAAGCCGAAACCACCATGATCTCACCAATATCGACAACTTGTAGGTTGGGAAACCACAGCGGGGACCATCGATACGGCATCATGGCTCTAGGTAATCCCCATCAGTAAATTGCTCTAATATTCACAATTCTTGATGATGGTGTGTTTTGAACCCTGAACCTCTCAGTTATAGAGAGTGTGAGTTACCACTAAACTAGGGCCAATTCATATGTACTACCTAACAGTTAGACAAGATCATTTTATAATTAATGGAAGTTCAGATTTGGATGCACTTTTTATGAAATAAAGAAAAAACAAGGGACTTAATATGCAAGTACTGAAAGATATTGAATTTATTCCTAAGGGAAGAATAACATAGAGCATGTTGAACTAATTGCACAATATGTAATTTTCAGAAAGGCAGAAGGAAAAAAATGCTCTCAAGGCACCTTGGGCATGATCCATTCACGGTCTATGCTAGATGATTTTACTAGGGTTTTAGAGCTTACTTTTTCTCTCTCATACACCCCCATAAAAGCAACCTTTTATCCAATGGATAATGAGACAAACTTCTCTGCAAATACCCACTTCTCTTCATTTATTGTTCATTTATTACTCCTTGTTTCACATGTTTAATCCATGTTTTGCTATGGTTTTTGTTTCATATTTAATGGTAAGCTACAAGTGTTTGTAGCTTGACTTGCCATATTATCTTTTCAAGCTAATGATGTAGCAAGCTACAAACTTTCACAATGGTAAACTACATTCATGTTTTGCTTGATAGGTCCCACATACTTTTATATGTAATATTCATCTTTATTGTTAATTAAATATAAATGTTGAATGTCTGACAAATGTTATCATAAGTGAAGCATTATTAATATACTTTAAATTTAATTTATTTAAAACAAAAAAGTACAATATAAAAATAATTTATAATTTAGATGAGACAATTATATATAATTTTCATTGAATACTTTCTATATTTATTATTTTTAAAATATATTTTATTGATTAATTTATAATTCTATTCATATTTGAGAATTTTATACTGATTTATAAAAATAATTTTATTATATCATCATTATAATTATTATATTTTGAATAAATTTATTATTGTTATTATTACACTTGATAATATGGAGATTGTACTACATTATTCAACCAAATTGTATGTGGAATACACTTTCTGCAATGGAATCATTAAATTCCGACATCAAGCATGTAGCTCCCACAAGTTACAACTGCTTGAAAGCTGATGATGTGTATTCTCCAACAATGGAGAGCAACCTTATTGCAATTTATGAAATTTTGCAAGCAGGTCCAAAAATAGCACCGTTGAAGATACTCTTATATCAGGCTAGATTAGCACTTGAGAGCATTTATTAAACATGTTTAGTGTGTAATTTGTGAGATTTTGGATTCCTCACATTCAATGACTTGATTATCATTATTTTAGAGGATTTCCAAGATTTCCGAGATTTTGAAGACTTGAAAACCCACTGTTAGACTCGTAATGCAGAATTAAATATCAAAATTAGAAGATTGGGAAAGAACGGTGGGGAAAGCTGGACGCAATTGCGTGTGAGCGGCGTGTGGCTGGATGGTAAAGCCGCGTGCTAGCGGCGAACTCGGGCGATAAAAAAATCCCACCTTTTCTGATTAGATCATGGATTTAGCCCATTAACTTTTGTGGGCCGAATTCTATATTTTGGTAATTTTTGGATTTCTTCAAATTTCATTTTTGATCAAATTATATTTCTTATTCTCTTTAGGATAATATTTAGTTTCGACAAAGTTTTGGGAAATACCATCTTTCCATAATTTTATGGATAGACAAAGTTTAATTAAAATAATAATAAAAGGTAAAAGGTCTTAGTTGCAATATTAAAAATTTATTATGCAACTTGTAGTAGTTATAAAGTTTATAACCTACTTCATGCAACCCAAAAATTTTATTTGCATTTTTTCTATTTTGCACTTTAAACGTTAGTTTTTCATAACTTTCGAAAGACCGTCTTTCAAGAGACGGACTCTTTAGTTTCATGTTTTTATTAGAATATTATATTTCCTAATATTTATTATGAATATAATTAGTCTTCTATTCTCATTTGGAGAATATTTTATTTCTTGTTTCTTATTAGGAGAATTGTTATTGGAAGAATAATTTTATTTTAGGTAGAGTTCCTATATTTGAGGGAATATATTTCTTTTGTTATTCTTTGAATAATTATGTTTAGATTAGGATAACAATTTTATTACTAACTTGGTTAGTTGTCTATTATTATAAAATAGGACAAGGAATTTTCAAGACAATAGAGAAGTCAATGAGTGACTATAGCATATACATTCTAACTTAATAACCACTTCTCTCTTTTGCAATGTATTTCGAGATTTTCATAGTAATGAAGAACTAATTGTTTAGTTATATTTGATGATTGAATCAATCGCTGAATACAATATGAGATTCAAGAAGAAGTAATCAGTATATATGTATATATATTGTAGTATTGAATTATCTTATAGTTGTATTTGATTGAAATATGTTGACTGTTTAGCCTGATCATCCAAGTCTATCTCCTTTTTCATACTACGAATGAGTAAGGAAGTCATGAGTATGTAAAAGAATGACAACTTTTTGTAGGATAATGATTGGTAATTCAACTTCCATGGTCACCGATAGTTTACTTCGTTGGGTCGTGTATATCATATAGTTCTTGGTCGCAAAGTTATTATTAATTAAGTTTTGACTACTTTGCATGATTTAGTTAAAAAAATAATTGTATTGTTAGAGATAGGATGATACTATAAATATGGTGTATGTTTATGACCACATAATTCAGTAGCGAATGAGAATAATATTAGTAATTGACTGAACTTGAGAACTTATGATCATTGTATTAAGTTGATATGTGGAAATTGTTGGGTGAACTATTTTTGTTCTCTAATTTAAATATTTATTTTATTTTATTGTTGTAATTAGTTTTAGATTAACAAATCTTCCAAAATCCCAAACCCTAATTTAGAGGTGTGATAAAAATAATATAATTAAGTTAGAAATATGATTTTCTCTTGGGTTCAACTCCCTTTACTTGCTTGCTACTCCCTCCGTCCCTATTTATAGTTTTAAATTCCAAATGGCTCAAAGTTTAATGCAGGTTATGTGGCACTGATTTTTCACGTGCAGTTGTTCTAAAAAGTGGGCATGTGATATGATGATGTCAGCTAGGCCCACCAAAGTCAAAGACCACTAAATAAAATCTGTATTAATATATATAGATCTCCCTTCAATTTTTGAGTTATAGTACACACCGACGCCAATTTTTGGTGCCTAGTAACATAAAAAAATTAATGCACAATTCTTATAAAACTTACACATACAAATTTCACTATTTTACAATTTCAAGATAAACATTAATACAAGATGTGGGTTATCAATTAATTCTATCAGCGATTTTTTCTTGTGGGCCGTCAGTTACGATAATTTTATGAAAACAATGCTTCATCGAAATCTCACAAATGAAGAGATGAACTCCATTGCATAGTTCATTCTTGTCTCACAAAAAGAGGGATGAATTGGTTATTGCAAAGAAGTGGAGGCAGTGGTAGCTTGAAATGTGAGTGTTCGTGCAGTTAACACCATATGACAGAAGGCAAAGGAACAACTCGCTTCCGGCAATCCAATATGTTTAAACAGCCTCAAACCTAGTAAGAAAGGCAAAGCACTAATCAGTTTGGATAAAGAAGCATTTAAAGCTATTCCATTACCACTTTGAAAAATATGTTGGCATGTAGCTAATAGTCTAGACATTAGTAAACGTGGAGTTCATAGTCTATTCAAGAAGGGTGAGTTGCGGAGACACAACAATGCTATTAAACCATTCTTGACAGAATCAAACAAAGTCGAGAGGGTTGAGTTTGCATGTTCACACTTAAAGTTTGAAAGACATAATTCAACCAAAGATTCATGAGTAGACTAAATTATTTTTTCGGTACCCAACATAGCATCTTTTACCAACTTTTGGTCCCCGGGAGCAAAACCATATTTTTTAGTACCCCACAAATTCAAAGTGAAATTTTCAGTCCCCAAAACTAGATTCCGGGTGTTTTTGGGACTAAAAGATGGTATAAGATGCTATGTCAGGGACCAAAAACAATATAGTCTACTTAAACCACCCGGAATCAGGTTTTGGGGATTGAAAATTTCACCTTGAATATGTGGGGTACTAAAAATGTGGTTTTGCTCTCGGTGATCAAAATATGGTAAAAGATGTTATGTTGAGAACCGAAAAAACAATTTAGTCTTCATGAGTATGCTAAATGTAGTGCATAAATGGTTTTTTCTATCCGAGGAATTGACCAAGTACATAATGCTACCGAAAGAAGAAAACACATTGCGCACATATCAACACAAAAGCGACATTCTTAAGGTAATGTTCCTATATGACATTGTTAGACCTATCATAGCTCCTAATTGTGACATTATTTTCGATGGGAAGATCAAAATCTTCACATTGGTTGATAAAGTTGTTAGCCCAGAGGAAGAGTAGAAACCTGCCTAGGGGGACCAAAGAGACGAAAGCAGAGATAAAAGTATAAGCAGGTGAGTTTAAAGATTGCTAGATTAAGAGCATCATTCCAGCAATAAAGAGGAAATGACCTTCAAACCGAAGCAAAATAAAATTCATCCAGCTTGATAGTGCAAAGCCCCACATCAAGAAAGATGATCATACTCTATTCAATGCTTGCAACTCAGATGAGTTCGAAATCAGTTTGTTATTTCAGCCAGCTAATTCACTCGACCTGAATACATTAGATCTCGGTTCTTTCGCTCAATTCAATGTTTGCAACAAGAGAGGGCATGAAAAATTGTACAAGAGTTGGTAGATGATGTTCTTTTAGCTTATGTGGACATGTAAGCACATACAATCGACAAGATTTTCATTTCACTATAAAGTGTTATGATAGATATCATGAAATTTATAGGCATTAACTATTTTCCTTTTCCTCGCTTGAGGAAAGATTCATTACAAAGACAAGGGCTACTTCCTATTGACTTACATGTTGACAACTATCTTGTGGAAGATGCATTCGAGTTTCTCATTCAACATGGTAAGGTACAAAAGATCAGCAAACTTCTAAATGACATGCAATTTCAGACCATCCGGACCCAGGTGGAGGATATGCATATACCCTAAGTGGTGTTTCAATTACTTTTGAACAATGCATATGTTGCATGTTTTTTTTTGTAAACATGAGGTTAGGATGATGCATGTTTATGGTGCAACATTTGTCATTGTTTTTTGTAAGACAAGCTGTATGAATATGAAGTTTTATTTTAAATTCTGTAGATAAACTGTACAAGAGACAAATTGACAACATCAATTTAGGTCGTGTAGCCTCGAATTAACTCGTCATTGGCTGCAAAAACTGATCATAAGATCTCTACAAAATTGGATTATGCCCGATTCAAATGTTTTATGATCTGTGCAAATGGATTTGAACTGAAAAGAACAAAAAAAGGAGGGATGACATCCTATGAAGTGCAAAATCCATGGTTGCAACCCTCATTCACAAACCACATCAAATATTGTCACCATTACAAATGAACTTAAGACCCAACTAACAGCACAATTAGGGTTTTAATTTAGAACCGCAGAAGGTGCTACTCTAATCTACATAGAAACGGTTATTTGCATCCAAATCACATCAAATATTGTCACCATTACAAATGAACTTAAGACCCAACTAACAGCACAATTAGGGTTTTAATTTTGGACCGCAAAAGGTGCTACTCTAATCTACATAGAAACAGTTATTAGCATCCAAATCACATTGTGCAACCAACAAATATATCTGAAACTAATATAGCAATCCAGTACACAAAATTGCACCCTAACTATGACATGTGAGATAGAAAACAATACAAAAATTACAAGCAACATATGAGATGAAACTTATGCACTGTAACACTAGCAGCTGCACAAGTAGATATCATAAGAAATTACTTAGCTGGTCATTTTTTCAAAAGCTACGCCATTTTTTCGGACCAACAATGCCTTTTCCCCATATCTAAACTGTAACTATATCTTGTTATTCTTTTTGTCGTGTAAGAGTTTTCACCCTTATGTGTTTCAGTGAAATAACAAACGAGCTACCTACCACATCAAAATTATAATGTGTGGTTATAAAGGTGTTTGAAATGCACAAATTACACATGATTTTTAAAAAAAATGAAACAAAAAATAAACCTTCCATAGCTCAAATATTATTAAATATCATTCGTTATTCAATAAAAAAGTCAATAGCTTTCTTTAATCAACCCTTTATTGACTTTTACAAAATGACAAAAACTAGAAGAAGGCAAGGCAATCTAATGCTCTCAATCTAGAAAAGTTAGTAAGCATGCATTCAACCAAAACACATTATAAATATTTTTTTTCCAATGACAAGATTCTCAAGCAAATAGGTTCTTAGATTCTTCTTTCTAATGGCTACAACAACAAAATATCTATGCACTAGTGTTTACAGTAAAATATATTGGTTGTAAAAACGTCTAGCAAACGAGTAGTATTGTACTTTTATATTCCCAACTAAATTCCTTGTTAACATATTAGTATGTGATGCCATTAACTCTCCCATTAAGAAAAAAATTAAGCAAGCAGACAACATCAAAATGATAGAATTGGAAATGTAGCATATGTGAAAGCTAAATTATCCCAGTGCAGCAAAAAGATATTAAGAAAAAAATAAGTGAAGGAAAAAATGTGTCCTATCATGTGTACTCTGCTCCAGTATAAATAAAGAAGTAATATAGACCAAAAAAACATATTTCACAGCTCTACACCAACGAGACCATGAAGTTACTCATGCAAGTCATTATCTGAGTAACAAATTAAATTCTAGCATCTATACTGTATAGCATCTTAAAATTTGACACATGAGTTATCCACATAAGCTTTCGTAATTGGGGATCTCCTAAACTTGACATATCAACTAGCCAAAAAATTTATTTCCAAATTTAATTCATCTCTTTAATATAAAAGCAATATTTATGCCGAATTGGGGTTCAAAAAGACTTAAAATGCATCAATTAATATATCATTTCCTTCATTTACTCATTTGATGTATTATTTATTAGAATACTCCAACTTTTCCAACTGATATGCTGCATTTAATATGATGTTATTTTCAACATATTCTAAAGACTAAACGAGGAGTCTACAGTTAATGTGGATTGTTTTCTTCTCCTTCATTTTCTTTCATTTTTTCCTTTCCTTTCATTTCCCCCTCTCCTTTCTAGAGAATTCTACCGCTTACACAAATAATGTTGATCTGAATATATGGTGCATACATGTTGGTTGCTATGTTTTCTAGCTTTATTCACATTGTTTGGTTTGCTATCTAATTATTTGTATTTGACATTTGTAAATGTGCTCTTAATCCAAGTAACATTTTCCCAACTACTAATGTATTTGACATTTATAAATGTACTTGATCGTATTCCTTCACAATCCAGATCCTGTATAAAGCAACAAACATCAGATCCTGCATAAAGCAACATTTTTTCAATCACTTCCATGCATAAAACTATTTTGTATATGTGCTTTCAATCACTATTTTATTTATTGTTTGGGGTGCCAATTTCCCCACCCCTTCTCGGGTGATTTTGGATTTAAAAAAAAAAACAATCTTTGGTTGTATTCTTTGGAAAAAACTCATTTTAAAATAATAATAATCAAAAAAATATTTTAATCCATAATGATTATTAAAAATTGAGCCAAGTGCATGTATAACTTTGCATAATTGAAGAAAGTGCAGATATAACCCTGTGATAATTGAAAGTGTAAATATAACCCTAGATAATAAATGAAAGTGCAAATATAACCCTTTCCGGTAACTTTTAGCCGAAATTTCATGAAAAGACATTTTTGTCCTTCTGGAAAAAACAAAAAAAATGTGGCATATAAAGAATAGAAAAATGCCGGTAAGGGTATAATTGTCTCGTCACATGAATAGAAAAATGTGGCATATGGTATAAAATATAAGGATTTTGATTATATTTTGTTTATTTTGTTGAGTTTAGTTAGGATTGATGATTGTATGACCTTTGGTGTTCTGTGCGTGGTTTTGTTATGTTTTTTGACATAGGGTTTTTTATGTTGATGGTTTGGTTTTATAATATGTGCTGATATAACCCTACACTTTTTACGAATGTACTGATATAACCCTATAAGTTTTAAGAACATGCAGATATAATCCTATCAGTTTTCATAATGTGCAGATATAACCCGACGGCGGTTCGATGGTGGTCCGGCTGCCTGTAAGGGTATAATTGTCCACCCAAATTTAGATTTTGGTCCAAGAGCATTTTTGTCATTTTGGGGGGTCAACGCCGGAAAAACACGGTCAATGCCGGATTTCTCACCAGAAGGTTATATTTGCACTTTCATCAATTAG
>JAULKM010000003.1:4055102-4068878 GCA_032355605.1 Rubia tinctorum | reverse complement strand
CTAGCCCCCGCCTGAAGCCCGACCAACCCCAACCCTCAGTCGCCCCCGCCACCCCAGCTCCTTCAGCGTGGCTTCCGCTCCGCCACCGTGCGCCGCCACCTTAAGCCTCTGCCACCCTGACCTTAAGCCCTCCCCACCAACCCTAGCCCTAAGCCCCGCAGCCGCTCAGCCGTGCGCCGCCTTCAACCCTAGCCCCGCTTTAAGCCCGACCAACCCCAACCCTAAGCCTACCCCGCCACCCCTAGCCCTACCGTCGCCAACCCCTGCCCTGCCTTAAGCCTCGCCAACCCAGCCCTAAGCCCTACCCACCTCCGCCGTGCGCCGCCTCTGCTCCACCGTGTGCCACCTTAAGCCCATGTCGCCCCTGGCTCTTAAGATCTGACACCACCACGTAACGCGGCGGTGCTGAACCACCTCCATCCGCAACCATTTTCCGGCGCCGCTCAGCCAAGCGCCGGAAAATGGAGACCTTCGCTATGGAGGCGGGTTTCCTGTTTACCCACATGAAAGGGAATCAGCGCAAAGGTAAGAGCCCAGAAAAAGAATGGCGGAATAGAGATCCATGTGCGGAAGAAGAAGAACAACGTAAAGAAGTTAATAGAAACAGAGGGTAATATAGTCTTTTTTAATTATCTGAATTTGTAAAATTTTGAAGCATGGGTATAACCGTCAATTCACAAAGTTCTGGCCAAATTCATGTTCACAAGGTTATATTGGCACTTTCGATCAAATAATAGGGTTAGATTGGCACTTTCAGATTTTACAAGGTTAGATTGACACTTTCAACTAAAACATAGGGTTATTTTAGCACTTAACTCTTTTGTTATTTACTTTTATACACATTGCTTAGTTTATGAGAAATAGAACATGCTTTTGACATAACATAAAACTGTTGGAAGGGAGTTTGATGATGACCAAATGGATCAAGGTATTGTAAAAGAGTTTTGTATCAGTGGAAGTCCATGAAAAAATTGAATGAAGAAGGGCGGGAGGGCTGATCGAGAATTTTTAGTGGGAGTTGGGGGGGCGGTCGTCCAATTTTTTTTGAAGAAGATGAGCGCATGATACGATTACTGGGACGATACTACGTGGAAGTGAATTGTTCTTTTTTTAAATTAGAATTTAGATTAGTGAAGGTAAAATAAGGTAGAGAAATGACATAGAGTAAAAGGAAATACGTAAACCCTAATCGAATCATCATCGCTATAAAATAAAAGAAAAAAGCAAAGAAAGAATTTTATTTTATTATATCGGAAGAAAGAAAGTCAGAGTGGGAAGAAACCAGCCAATCAAAACTACTTTAGAAGAAAATCGGGGAAAGGGACAGGGAAGCGTCACTTTCGTTACTGAACACTGATGTTAGATTCTCCGTCGCCTTTCCTCTCCTTGTAGCCTGTAGTTGAGCTTTTCCTGAAGAAAAAAGAAGTCGTCTTTCCTCTTCCTCTTCTTCTTCTTCTTCTTCTTCTTCTTTTAACCAAAAAGAATAATCTTTTGTTGGAGGTTTTATGATCACTTTTTGAGCCGCTCTCAAAATCAGCATGGCTACCTCCATGAAGGAGTATTTCACAAAGAAGACTGTGGTGGCTCTTGTTTTAGGACAGTTTCTCTCTCTTTTGATAACTTCCACGGGATTCTCGTCTTCCGAACTTGCCCGAAGAGGTATGCTTAACGTCAACCCCCTTTTATTTTTATTATATGTTTATGATCATTGTCATAGGAACAAAATCTGACTAGTGTTTATTTTAGAGCTTGATTCTGAGTTTTACTCTCTCAGTTGGATTATCTTGTCACTGTTGATTTATGGCCATCTATGGGAAATGAATTCATTCGCATTTACTCATCTAAGAGTCCAGCTATATAATGTTTGACCACAAATTTGAGTTGTTGTATAAGTGGTAATGTTATGGTGTGGGATATTTTTACATTTGTCCCGATGTTCATAGTCTAAATGCAAACTTTTGGTATGCCGTTGCTATGTGTTTTTATAGTTTTTTATTGGCAAATGCGTGCGCGGGAGACCGTGAAAAATATTATGTAATGTATATCATGGAAGAAGAGAGTAGTGGTTTATGAGTATATTTTCGTATACACGTTTCATGTCATGTATTCTGTTTTCACAGCAGTGATGACTGATCCTTGTTTTTGTAGGAATCAATGCTCCAACATCGCAATCCTTTTTAAATTATGTTTTATTGGGTATCACCTATGGAGGGATTATGTTATACCGACGGCAACCACTCAAGGTTAGCTTTCTAATGAAATCTTCAACTTCTTCATCGTCTTTTCAGCCTGTAAATTGATGTCCACAATCTTCCATCGGGTCCCTGTGCAAAATGCGGTAAATATTAAATGATCAAAACCTTCTTAGTGCTACCCCATAGGATTCTAGTAGAGAGCTCTACTGGATTACGCTTTATGAGGTATTGATTTTATTTTGCCTCTGATCCAATACTCAGTAATGGTGCCTTTTAAATACTCCGGGAGGACTAAGAGATACTCTATGTAGACACTAGATGTGAGGCTTCAATTGCAAAATATGTGAGATTGCTCACCCTTTCGAATCAAGGTTTTATTGTGAACCAGTTGAATCCACAGCATGCCAAATTATGACGAAAATATTTAATACACCTTAAATTTTCTTTTACACTGTCAAATACTCAAATTCGTTTGATGTGTGGGTGATTAGTTGTTTTTGATATGTTGTGCCATTTGCATTTAGTTAAGAAATTTTCTTTCCATTAAAATAGAGTGAATTGTAAGCTAATCTCCCGCTGTATCTTTGTTTGAGTAATTTCCTACACATTTGTAAGATTCTCTTAGGAAAATGCTGAGAGAAACATTCATGTCAATCTTTAGACAAGAGATGCAGGTTTCATGTGGTCTTCGTGAATATGCGAATTCAGATATGGTAATAGACAGACTTGGTACGTTGCGAGGGAGAGTTGAACCTGCATGCCAAGATGCTGAGATGGTGATCGCCTTTAGTCTGAGGAGAGATGCATTTTAAACAGCACCTCAGAAAAGAACCTAGATTTATCAAGTTTTGAATAATTGTTTTCACAGTATTGCTCTTCGAACATTAGATACAATTTAATTTTTTTTGATAGTGATGAGAAGGATTCAAATTATGTGTTGAAGGTCGTTTTGCCCCAGTGAGTGCATATGTTGAGTGGTTATGAACTTGACTTTAGAAATCTAAAAAGAGAACCACTACTGTTAGAATAATTTAGAATTACAATATGTGTGAGTGTTTGTGTTTGTGTTTGTGTTTGTGTTTGTGTTTGTGTGTGTGTGTCCTCTTCTTTATCTGTA
Source organism: Rubia tinctorum (assembly GCA_032355605.1). Classification (NCBI taxonomy): domain Eukaryota; kingdom Viridiplantae; phylum Streptophyta; class Magnoliopsida; order Gentianales; family Rubiaceae; genus Rubia; species Rubia tinctorum. Next base: position 4,065,566 of record JAULKM010000003.1, on the reverse strand, counting down.
CTCCTGCATTCAGTGCTTTACTGGGAAGTATTTTCTGACTGTTATGCACAGAAGAACTGCCCATAGTCTCTTACCATTAGAAGTGAATATGAAGTTATGGATGTCATCTAGTTCAGAAAGATCTGGTTATTTTGACCTTGGTCCTTAATTGAACCTTCTCTTCTTCAGATAAAATTGGAGTTCCCTTTAGTAAACAGCTTTATTGTCTTTTAATTTTTCTTTTCTTTTCTTATTGACCAGGCAAAGTGGTATTATTATGTTCTCCTTGGACTAGTTGACGTGGAGGCCAATTTTCTAGGTGAGAATATGAGATGAACATTCTAAAGAAGATGTTAGATGTTTTTCCGCCAAAGATGATTAAATTAATTTAGTGTTTGACAATTTTCCTGGTTAAAGAACACGACTCCATCTATAATCTATCAAGTTTTGAAGCAACACAATGAGTTGATTTTATGTCATGTCATCATCTAAAACTGGAAGACTAGTGAACTAAGTCAGTTGATCTTTCTGAATTTTAATTAAGTCTCTGTCTCTTCTTAAATATTCAGCCACGGCAGGCTTTAGGTTTCTAGTATAACTGGAGTGATCCGATATGTTTCATTAGGTCACTTGACCTCTTACACTTTTGATGTTACATGACTGAAATTGTGAAATTCTCTATGCCACAAAACTGAACCTGTCTCTGATTGACGGGTTCTTGATAGGAATATGCAAATGCAGTAAAGATTTTATGTCAAGGAGTAGCTGAGTAGTGTAACTAGTGGAAACGAATTTCTTATTATAAATGTTACATGAAACTAATATTTTGGAACATACTTGGTGGGTTTGTGAAGATGACTTCTACTGGGTGCCCCTAAACCATGAAGCCTTAACTTTGAATTCTACTACGTATATATAAGAATAAGAACAGCGTCTAGATTCAATTCGCAGTGAAGTGAACTTTCATTTCAAATATGTGATTTTTTGAACGCGCTTGTTCGGTTCTCTTTTATGAGCAATAATGTGCCAATTTAGGGGTGCATTCGGTATGATTAACATCGTTTTTTATTAATACCACGTACCATACCAGAAAAATCGGTATATAAACCAATACCGTTCCAAATCTTTGGCGTACCAAGTTACCAACACATCAATATACACAAAAAAGTTGGTTGGTATCGGTACGGTATGGTAGAATACCTCCAAATATGAGTTATAATGAATTTATTATTTGCTCATAAAACTAATTACAAATAATTAAAATTTTCTATTGTATTATCTTAATTTTAGAAAATTAAATATTAATAATAAAGTAAGATAACATCAAATTAAGAACTATAATAAGTAGAGAGTCTTTTGTTAAACCGACTAACGATTAGACCAATTATGAAAAATCTCGTTTCAATGACTTTTAAGGTCAAATTATAATTATTTATACATTTCGATACATTTTAAAAATAATAATTGAAATTGTAGAAATCTCGTTGCAATAAATAAAAAAAAATAAAATTAACTCATGCTTAAGTTACATCAATTATAAAATACCCTCGTCGAATGGTAAGTCGGTCTAAAACAAGATTTTGTGTTATTCGTAAGTTATAATTAAAAAAAGAGAATTGTGATTTATTTTTTTTCTAAGGTTTAGAAAAAAATGTCAATTGTTAAGAAATTTACGTAAAAAAAAATTAAACTTTTACCAATATCCAACATATTCAAACCAAATATGAATTACATATTTTAAAGTATTGATTTGCTTCTAATATTAACGAATGGCTAAGTCTTATTAACTAAATAAAAGCTCAAACTTTTCATAATAATAGTTATACTTTTAATATATAAATGTGTGGTATATACCATACCACATCATCGGTTACCAACATATTCGGTACAAATGGTACGTGGTTCGGTTGGTAGGTCGGTTGGATCAAAATGCCAGCCCCATGCCAATTCATGGTAAAATAAAAGAGCCATACATTGTCAAGGTTATCTAGTGCAAGCAATGTAATTTGTTACTTCAAGGTCCATTTTATTGTTCTCTTTTTGTGGGGTTATACACTGTCCTAGTAATCATCTGAACATGAGATTGGTGATCATTGATTTACAAATGAGAAGGATTGCTTTAACTTTTACTAACCAGTGGTAAGGTTTCTTGAGTTTCTTATTAATTAGTATAATTTTTGTTTGCAATTCATATATGTAACCATAATTTTCTTTACACTGAATTGGTTGTAGAACTGCCAACAAGAATGGAAAATGCCAAACATTCATGTCTCTTTCTCAATGCTTTATGTTTGTGTGTACTAGCATCATGAATTTGTTCAAGTTCCTTAATTCTAAATACAACATTCCAAGAGTTTCTTAAGGATTTATTCGAAAGGTTCATAATCTTGCTACAAGGAAATGATTTGATCTTTGTTCGTGTACAGTGGTGAAGGCATATCAGTATACTTCGATAACTAGTGTCATGCTACTGGATTGTTGGTCAATTCCATGTGTCATACTTCTTACCTGGCTATTTTTGAAGACAAAGTACAAGTACAGAAAGTTCATTGGTGTTGCCATCTGTGTTGCTGGCCTAGTTATGGTTGTTTTTTCCGATGTACATGCTGGAGATCGATCACGTAAGGTCTCTACACTGTTGTCCATGTGAATATTGTATTTCCTTGACCACCAGAAAATTTGCACATAGCAACCGTGCCTTTGATAAGCATTTCTTTTTTGCTTTTCATAGTTTGTCTCTCTCCCTGTTGCGCCTTTGCATATAATATGTATTCACACTTTTCTTATTTTGTATCATAAAATGGTATAATGTGTCTACATGTGTTTCTGTGTCTTAATTACTGGTTTAGAGTTTAGACCATTCAGCATTCTTCCTTTCCCCTTTCATATAATGAAGTGGTTAAATTCCATGGTATCGGAATATTAATCGACCCTCCATGTAAAAGAACGCTACCTGGTGGATACCTAAAATGTAATGGTACCTCGGTTTGTTTTTATTGTGTCGCTTAATTAATTTGTTTGAACTAATACTTTAAGTAACCTCTCTCAGAATTTTTAGCATTAAATATCCTCATAAAGCCTCTATTTTTTTATTTGGATATAATATTGCTCACTGACATCAAGAATTCAAAATGAACTTTTTTCTACTACAAATGAATATATAAATATATACTCAGAAAATATAAAGGATTGTTCTAGGCTTCAGTTTACCATGAAAAGAAGCATAAAAGGGACTTGTCATGCATATTGCTACTGCATATCAATAATCATTATGTTAATAATTTGCATTACTTCCATCTCTTTGACATATTTGTTTCTGTGCTCATAGGTGGCAGCAGTCCAATTAAAGGGGATGTGCTTATAATTGCTGGCGCTACTCTTTATGCTGTTAGTAATGTCAGTGAGGTGTGTATTGAACAATTCCCATCTTTATCATGTACTAGATATTGTACTTTATTGTTGATTCCATACCCCAAAAAATTGGTCTCAGTGAGTAGGGATGTGCAATTTACTAGTTCATGTGCACAATTGTCATGTTTAAAACTTTGGTAGCGCACTTTATATTCGTTGAACCCGTACACTGATCTCGACTGATCATCTTTCCTAATGCATCACACATATTCTTTTACACAACTTTTAATATGCAGACTGCTGAACTTTGTTTATGCTACGTTCAGGAATTTCTAGTCAAAAGTGCTGACAGGATTGAACTCATGGCATTCTTGGGAATCTTTGGTGCCATAATCAGTGCTTGCCAAATGTATCCTTGTTAAACCTATTCATGTTAGCTTTTAATATCATCTAGACAAATCATTTGTGAGGCTTTTCTGAGTTAACCAGCGTTCATGGTCAAGACTGGAATGTAATGACATGCTGGCAAACAATCTAGAAAGTATAAATGTTAAACACAACTTCTTGTCTTTTTCTGTGTCATGGTAAATAGAATATCAGTCCTTGAAAGTTGTAGTTACTTAAAAATTTCAGTTCAATATAAGTGCCAACTGTTTTCTGTTTCCAATGGTCAATGTTGAGACCCAGTTTCAGGAACCCTATTGATGAGTATTGTCAGAAGTGATCCTTAGTTGCTTTATTTTTCTTTCAGAAGTCTAAAGTTCAAGGCTCATTCTTATCTTCCTTGTTTACTTCTCTAATAAGAAAGTTCGAAGTTGTACCCATTGATGCCCTTGATTATGGTTATAGAAGCTTACTTGAGCGTAATGAACTGAAGTCCATACACTGGTCAGCTGGAGCAGTAATCTCTCTCTCTCTCTCTCTCTCTGTGTGTGTTAGTAGCAATGGATTTTATTAACCCTACGGCAGGATGCTAACACTTGAGTTACGTGTTTGTGTAACTTTTGGCATGTTACTCAAAAGGATATCTAGAAAAAAAAATTGCTCTAAATATATTGGGTTTCACCAGATATCAATCTGCATCCTGACAAAGATGGTGTCTAATTTTTCTTCAATTTACTGAAGCAGTTAGTATTTTTTCTTCAAATTCCTACTCATAATAGCCATCTCTCCGTACATTGATGTTTTTTTGGCCCTTTTCCCTACTTAATAGGAGGTTCTAACATCTGAAAATCAATGCTTTGTTGACTTCAAATGATAAACCATTCATATGTTTATGGCTTTGTTTTTTGCAATTTTTGTTGATTGATATAGTTGTTCACTATGCTATGTTTAACTTATTTATTCTTCATAATGAATTTCCTGACATCATTTTTGAGATTTTTAGCATTTTGCCGAAGTGATCATAAATATTTAATAGAAGATGAAAATGGAAATTGTTAAGTTGAGGAGTTTATGTTTTCATCTTGAATTTCAAACACTTTGCAATATGTCTTCCTGTTTACTTGTGTCTCGCTGATAGGACGTAGTTTTACTTTTAATAAACTTTGACATCCACATAATTTCTGCCCTTCTCTATTTTGTGTTTTCAGGCATTTCCCTTTTTTGGATTTTCCCTTGCCATGTTCTTCTTTTACTCACTTGTCCCTGTCTTGCTAAAGGTATGTCTTTTTATGTCCCCCCTCTATCGCCAACAGTTATTTATTTATAGATTGTTGGAGCTCTTTGTACATCAAATGGAATTGATCCAAGTAGTATTTTAAAGAGACAAGTTGGATGAGGTCCTGCATGCTTTTGACTCAAAATAGAATTTTATTTTGTCAAGATCATCCTGATAGGCTTACATCAGGAGTATGCTGCAAATTTTGCCTCATGTTCATAACTTTATTATTTAAAATAAATCCTTACTCAATGGATGGTTTAATTCTGGAGGATAAGTGATTGTACACATGCCAAAATCATAATTCAAGAACAATCGACCTGTCATGATTTGATTGCTGCCTAAAAATGCCTTTATCAGAATGATTTTGACAAATCTTTTTCAGTTATTTTTTTTTCTGCACTGAAAAACAGTCTGATTGTCCTTAAACTTCCTTGGCTGTGTGCTGTGTGTGTACTTCAGTATGCTTTTCATGTACAATAAACTTATGATCAGTCTATTTGAATATGGACCCTAGACAGTCAGGAGTCAGGACTTCGAACTCCCAACATAGTTTGGTTGTAGATGAAGGAAAGGGAAGTGAAAATATGATGGAGAAGCATCCTGGAGAGATAATTTCTTCTCTTGCTAGTGGGAAGCTGTTCTACTTGCATTTTCATGTGAACATTGAATTTGTGGATGGGATAAAAGGCAATTTCAATTTTAAATTTTTTTCTGCAAACAGAAGCGTATGCCTGCTGTTAACATTTTTTGCTTTTTTCCCCTACTATGAAAGTTGCTAGGCACTGAATGGCATTATGGGAATGTTTTGGCATTCTAAACTTGTTTTGAAATATCATATGTTTACTTTCAGTTCAAGACTATCTCAATACGAATCATTTTGCAGGTTAATATATGGAAAATGTATTGGTACATGTTTAGTACCCATATTTCATATTTGACTATAAGCAATTAAGGAAGTATGTGGGATTAATTATTCAGTTCTAATTCCTTTGCAGATGAGTGGTTCAACAATGTTAAATTTATCCTTACTCACTTCGGATATGTGGGCAGTCTTCATCCGCATCTTTGCATACCATGAAAAGGTGAAACTAAATAAAAATAAACAGATGATTGTATGAACATATGATCTAGGGTTGATGTTGAAATTTCATTTCTTCATCTTTCCGTAACAAGTTCTCTTCTACTCTCCAGGTCGACTGGATGTATTTCGTAGCATTTGCAGGTGTGGCTGTTGGACTCCTGGTTTATTCAGGGTATAAATTTTCTCCTGTCCTTTAATTTTTCTTTTATCTTGGTCATATGGTGTACATCCTGTTTTGGCCAACTTCAAATCATAAAATTTTCTGGTTTCATACTTGACTGCCCGACAAAGATGGGGTTTATAACTTAACTGCGCCTGATTAAGTAATGGCCTTTTTGTGCATTTTCCACAAGCTTGTGATAAAGAGTCGTTTGTTGTGAACTACTGGGTCAGGCCTTTGAAAACCTCAAGCAAACGAGGATTAAAGAAGGCTAGACCATCTTTATCAACCCAACACAATCAATTTCCTATCATTTTTAATTATTTCTCTTACATAACCAAATCTCATTCTTCCTACACTTTTATCAACAACCCAACACAATTCAACCAAACTCGAGTTTTCTACTTATTTTATCATTCTGCAGATATATAAATATAATATTTATTATTAATTCATTATTGTAGACAAATATATGTATAAATGTTTTAAAAAGTAATTTTTAAATGGTTTGGAACTACCTCATTATGGAGGAATGGCCCTGGGCCTTGCAGCGTTTGAATCTTCTGGGGTCTAGTGACATTTTTACGCTTCCAAACATAAAGTTTTGGTGTTTTTTTTTTCGCCTTGAAAGTTTTGGTGTCAATTACTTAATGTGGGGTGGTTTGGATGCTTATTTGTAGGGGTGATGAAAATGCGAGTCCAAACCATGCCGAGATGGGGGATGAAGAGAAGCGAAGCAAGCATTTGAGCGAGGATGCTGCTAACAGGCAAGTTGCATCAACCAGTGCTTCAATGGAGGATAGGCATTGACATGGGATTCTAAAATCAAATGGGCGCAAACTCCCAACTGATATATAGAAAACATCTTTTTTCAAAATAGAAAATAGAAGCACTAATCATTGGATGGATGGGTTCTCATCTGGGACAACAGCAGAGCTATGCTAAGATTCTGTTTGCCAAATTTTACATCAGCCTGTTTGCCATTCAAATAGCGCCATGTTCACCTGATTTTTGTTATTTTTCTGGGTGGCTTAAAGAGTTTTTCATCCTTCTAATCAATTGACAAGAGAAGTGACCTAGCGGTCTTGCACAAAGCACCGCCTCTGTCGACAATGATAGACTAATCACCAGACTGGTTAGCTTATTGACATGCTGTAGATCCACAAAGTAATAATTTCAGGCAGTTCTTGAAATTCTACTGCCATTTAAGAAGTTAAAAATTGAATGAAGTGCTCCATTCAATTTATACTGCATTCTTGTAATTTTAACAGGCTTTATGGTGCAACCTTTTCTGCTGAAATAAACAGTATTTTCTCGGAATGGTAAGGACTGACTTCATTGTGTGAGAGTTTGGCGTTCCATCTCATCCTTCCCGTTGCTTCTTTTATTTTCATAACCAAATCAACGTGATCCCTTATAATGATGGCACCCTGTGGACGAATAATCCTTTGCATCTCTAAGAGAATGTCAAGAATGTCACACCTGCATCACATATGAATCACTACATTGTAAGACACAAGAAGTAAATGATTTCATGATGTCCAAACTGAACACGTAAACACTTACTTGTCCATGTACAAGCTAAACAAACCATCCGCGTGAATTAAATCATAGGTTCTTGGGTATGTTGAGAAGGGTTCACACCTGCGAAAACAACTCTTATATGATCACAATGTGCAAGGAAGGAAGCTACCTCGCCCCTCTTGTCAAAACCATGAAGAAGCAATGACTAGAATCGAGACAAGTGAAGTTTGAAAAGCTTACCAGTCCATATAGGTTCCTATCAAGCCACGCTCGTAAACAATGCCAAGAGTGTCATTTTGTGTATCATGAGGGATGACATTCATAACCCAGATTGGATACTCGGAAAGAGCAGCAGAGAAACCTCCTAAACCAGCATTCGTGTCCATTACATTTCGATAGGTTCCATCAAAGAGAGCTCGCAGCATAGTCCTGTAATATGAAATCCTATGCCTCCACATTTGGTTGTCCTCATCAAATCTTTTCACGGTAATCCCTTTAATTGTTTCACTTTTGATCCTAGGAGGAATAGATTTTAGTCTCTTAGGCCACTTTTCAAGGGACCCTCCAGCTGTATTTCGTATGTTTTCCACCTTTGGGAGAGGAGTGATACAAGTCTCCATTTCCTTGTACCTGAAATGCTCAACTCTACCAGTCACAAACATGTCCAAAATCTTAGCAGTTACATTAATCAGTTTTGTTTTTCTGTTGGCAAATTTATTATAGAAAATAATCACTTTGTACCAGCTTGGCACCTTCTGTAAAACAGTCTGTTTGACATTGCACAGCATATTTCTAGATTCTGAAATCAGGAATTAAACTTACCATGCACGATCTGGATCGCCTTTAGCACACAGTTGCGGAGTTTTCCAAGATTTCATATTTTTGGCACAGTGAATGTGATTACTAGGCTTCTGCCAAACTGCAAAACGACCTTTCTCTCGAACCTTTTTCCAGCACAATCTCTTGGCAAGATCTTCTAACCTATGTTGCTCAGCCTCTAGCTCGCTGGCCTTGGTTTCCCAACCCTTATAGCTTACTCTCCAGCCGATAGGAGGGCCAGACAAAACCCAATAACCCCCGGGGCGCAACACCCTGTCAACTTCCATTAGGTAAACTCCATCTGATGATATTCCAGGAAGAAAATGTATGTTCCCTTTGTCAGAAGTTTGTGATCAACAAATATTCCTTGGTGTTCCGAGTAATCAACACTATGAAAACTGAAAGCTAGGACCATAAAACAAAAAAGGTTCAGCAGGAATACCATGATCTAACCAGGGGACAAGACAGCGAGCGCAATGGATCATATCGAAACATCTTGATGGAAATGGGAGCCTATATGTGCTAAGCACTCCAACTATAGCTGGAAGTCCTCTTTCGAGGGCGAACTGTACCTGAGCTTCGTGTATGTCTACTGGAGCTAAGGACATTGTCACTATTTTATAGTCCAACAGGAAAGCTCCAAAACTAGCAACCTAAGGGGACCAGTTTCAATAAATCAAAACGGTGAGGGAAAATAAACAAGAAAAAACAACTATTTTCTGCACCAGAAATGGCAACCAATTATCTTGTGGCATTTCCAATGGATAATTTTCTCTTCCTCTTTCATCTTACAGGTTAAAATCCTACTCCCGTCGTATGCACACTTAAACTTTGGACAGTAAATCAAGAGAGATTTGAAGAAAAAAAACTAACCCCGCATCCAACATCAAGAGCAGTCCTTATGGAGCCAGAATCGAGTGGCACCAGAAGCTTTAACTCATCAATGTAACCCTTTACTCCCTTGGGAAAAGAAGTCCCTCCACCAGGAAAGAAGAGCAGATCATCTTGCAATCTCACCCAATTCTGGGGTTTCTTATACTCTGTTAAACTGCTGTAAGGCACATTCTTGAACCAAACGTAGTTTTTACTCTTGGGCCACGGAATTGGCCTCTGATAACCCCTTGGTTTAGGCACCAGGCACCTCAGCCTCTGACCCCTTTCCGGGCAGTGCCTCTCTCTGTGAAAAACCCGGGCAGTGGTGAACAGCTTCTGTGTGTTGTAGTCTTGACAAGGGCAGTAGTTAGAGAAGTTCTTGGGGCAGTCTGGGAAAGGCTCCAGAGGGTGTGGGAGAGGGAGGGAGAAAGTGTGCTGGGGTTCAAAGTTGAGTACTTTTTCCTCCACATGAAAATTGGGGGTTGCATTCTTCTGTAGCTCACAGTTAATGGGATAAGATGAAGGTGAAGGTGAAGGTGCAGGTGAAGGTGAAGGGTAGTAGCCAACGAGGAAAGAGATGAAGCAAAGAATGGCGAGCAGGATGAATGCAGCCAGGGGCTTTCTCCGGAGCTTTGGGAGAAGAGTGGCCATATTCTTCATGGAGTGTTGTTGAGATGGGGTTGGGGAATTCATGTCACCATTTTCACCCAATGGGAGTGAAAAGCATATTTTCTGAACATCATCAAAACTCTCGAGTATACTGGTACATTGGAGTGTGGAACCACCCTCCACAACCACCACCGAGTACCTCACTTTCCCAAAAGAATATTTTAATAGTTTATTTTTGATAAAAGTGATTCTCCCCTTCACATTGACTCACTTACTTTTGAGAGCCCGTCTCTTGAAAAAATTGTATTTTCATAACTCATGGAAAGATCAAGGTTTAAAGTGTAAATTAGAAGAAATTAAAATAAAATTTTCGGGTTGTATGAACCGGGTTATAAAATTTATAAC
>JAULKM010000003.1:4014077-4033699 GCA_032355605.1 Rubia tinctorum | reverse complement strand
TGGTGATTCTCCGGTTTCATGGAAGACCAAGAAACAACCTACAGTTTCTCGTTCTTCTGCTGAAGCTGAGTATCGTGCTATGGATGTTGCATGTTGTGAGTTGTTATGGCTTAAATCTTTGCTTCGGGACTTGGGTGTTGTGCATTCTTCTCCCATTAGACTGTTTTGTGACAATCAGTCAGCTCTCCACATTGCGGCTAATCCGGTGTTCCATGAACGTACGAAACATATTGAAGTTGATTGTCATTTCATTCGTGATCTTGTACAGCCTGACACTATTGTTACTCATCATATTCGCACGACTGATCAGCCTATGGATTTGTTTACCAAGGCTCTTGGGTGTAATCAGTTTCATTCATTGATTGGCAAGTTGGGCATTTCTGATCCCCATGCTCAAACTTGAGGAGGAGTATTAAGGAATAGTAATATATGTAATTGTAATTAATTTACAATTCTTTTTCTAGTTGAATTTAGGTCTTTTGTACTTCTATATAATGTAACTCAAAGCATGAATACAAATACATCATTACCCTTTTTTTTACATTTTTTCTTTGCGAAATCTAAAACACAAAATCACCTTTAATCGACAAGCTGATGAATCTGGCTGAGATAGTAAGGCGATTAAAGGCGGTGTAGGCCCGGTGAAAACAACTTCGGTTAAGGTATTCCGGTAGGTTTGAGAATTCGGCGGGTGGATTGGCTTCCAGAAAATTTGGGGTGAAGGGGGAAATTTCAGAAAAGAAGGATGGCCGAAAAGGAGACAAAAATCCATCAGCCACGTGTCCAAATTTGATTTTAAAAAAATTCACTGACAGCAATTCAGCCAGTACCCCCTGAAGATGGGGAAGTCAATGCAACTGATTCACTAGCTACCAAAAATAGTAAATGCTGTATTATATAGGGAGGGAGAAGTGGGGGAAATGGTAAATGTGAATTTGCAAGGACGGCATGAAAAAGCGGTAGATATGAAGAGATTAGCCAGTAAGTGGTCTCAAAGGCCGGGGTTCCTAAAATCTCACAAATAAATGAATGTTGGTTTTTGCGTTGGCGGGGGTCCTATGGGATTTCTGCGCCATAAAAAGTGAAGGGTTGAATTACCTGTAAAGAGTGAATCCCATGGGGGCCTGCATTTCCAGTCAAGCGAATTCAGGTTTCTCAAGGAGACCCAAGAATCAGCATCCCCATCACCATCATTCTGGAAAACTGCCCCGGCCCATCACGGTGATCAGAGATCCTGACGGCCACGACCTATCCCACAGGTACAAATTCGGAAAGGAGCTCGGGAGGGGGGAATTCGGCATAACATACCAGTGCTTCGACAAGATAACTGGGGAGAATGTAGCGTGCAAGAAGATACCAAAGACAAAGCTGAGATCGGAGGTGGACGTGGACGATGTTCGGAGGGAGGTGGAGATCATGAGGCATCTGCCCAAACATCCCAACATTGTTGCATATATTGCCGCCTATGAAGATAAAGAGGCCATCTATCTGGTGATGGAGCTTTGTCAAGGTGGAGAGCTGTTTGACAGAATTGTTAAGAGAGGGCATTATACTGAGAGGGCTGCTGCACTTGTCACCAAAACCATTCTCGAGGTTGTCAAGGTAATCAAGTCACTACTCCATCTACAATTTATTTCATAACATCATACTTTAATAATGAGTGCAACAATGAAATTGTAATACAGATCTGCCACCAGCACGGAGTTATCCACCGCGATCTTAAGCCTGAAAACTTCTTATATTCAGATACCGGGGAAACAGCGTCGCTCAAGACAATAGACTTTGGCCTCTCCATTTTCTTTGAGCCTGGTATGAATATGCATACATACTTGCATTTGGAGTATAAATTGAATTTGTAAGTGATGATCTGAATCTAATCTGGTAGGTCAGCAGTTCACAGAAATAGTGGGAAGCCCATATTACATGGCTCCGGAAGTTTTGAGACGAAAATATAGTGCAGAAGTAGATGTGTGGAGTGCTGGTGTTATTCTTTACATCTTATTGTGTGGTGTTCCCCCTTTCTGGGCAGGTAAATTATATGCTATTTCCCTTCATTTCATGTACTACTAAATTATGAGTCACATTATTAAAATTCTAATTTAAGACGTATATTTAACCTACAGACATGTTTTTAATTGCCTCAAGTTGTGTGTAACTAGAACAGAAACAGAAGAAGGGATAGCACATGCTATTATTCGCGGGGAGATAGATTTCCGAAGGGATCCATGGCCAAAAATTTCACAAAATGCCAAAGATCTGGTGAAGGCCATGTTGGATCCCAATCCTTATTCCAGGCTCACAATACCAGAGGTTCTTGAGAATGAATGGATAAAGAATCCTGAGCAGGTGTCCAATGTATCCTTAGAAGGAGTTCAAACGAGGATGAAACAGTTCTCCTTGATGAACAAGTTTAAGAGGAGGGTCCTAAGAGTAAGCATGTCATTTAGTATTATTTGGCAACAACTCAACATGCACAGAATATAGAGTAACTGATTACTTGGTTCAGGTTGTTGCAGACCATTTGACAGACGATCAAGTGGATGGCATTAAAGAGATGTTTTACACCATGGACACCGATCAAAATGGAAACTTGAGCTTTGAAGAACTTAAAAATGGCCTTAGTAAGCTTGGGCAAGAGGTCCCCGATCTGGATGTTCGCCATCTTATGGATGCGGTGAGTAGTCCTGTCCAGTTGGGCTTATTTTGTTGGTAGCTGAAAATTATGCTGCTGAATTGAGTTTACTACTCCTGAGATGATTTTATGGTATAGAGAAATGTGATGAAAATAAACCCAACCGGACAATTTGTTCTTTTGAAGTGAACTGAAATGCACTCTATCGAAACAAACTGAATTTATCACCGTAAACGACAGGCTGATGTGGATGGAAACGGGATGCTAGATTGCGACGAGTTCGTGGCAGTAGCCGTGCACCTGAAGAAACTGAGCAGCGATGAAAATCTGCTGGAAGCATTTCACCACTTTGATAAAAACGGGAGTGGTTTCATCGAGTTCGAAGAATTAAGAGAATCGTTGCTAGATGATCACGCAGGTCCCAACACCAACAGCGACCAGTTTGTGCAAGATATTATTTTTGATGCAGACTTGGACAAGGTACACATTATATTGTCCAAAATATTTCACTATTTCTATCTCCAAATTTCATGGTATTCAATTGAATTTTAATTCCACAGGACGGCAGAATTAGCTACCCAGAATTCAAGGCGATGATGACAACTGGGGCAGATTGGAAAATGGCTTCTCGCCAGATCTCCAAGGCAATGCTAAGCGCAATTAGCTCCAAAATGTTCAGTCATAATAATTCTTCGCACCTGAAACAGTAAACATGTGTTTCGCCCTTTTGATTGACGTATCCCATCCAAATCATAGTTCTTTAAGCACTGCTATTCTCTACTATTACCATCGCTAATTCTCTTTTTCTGTGTAAAAATTAGAGCAATTAACGACCACATATTATACAAGTTTCACTAGAAATTGAAGCCAACTAACGTAAATTGTCCGCCAGAATTCTTTGTTTTTTATATTCTGATTGATGGCGTTTTCAAATTATACATAACCTGATTCAACTTGTTCTGGGATGACTATGCGAGTTCCCATGTACTGTAAAGTATCTTGCTGGTGGCATCTCTGGCAATTAAACTTGTATCTGCACTTACATCAACTAGGTAAGGTAATATCTCCACTAAAAATTATCTGAGCGTTATATTGGCACTTATGTCAAATAGGTAGGGTTATAAAAGCACTTTTCTCTATTTTTTACAACTTATTTCTCCATTACCTGATCCATTTAGATTTCTTTTTAATTCCCATGCCATATTATCCCTATGTAGCAACCACGTGCTTTTTCTTTTTCATCATTCTTTATATTTTTTTATGTGAATATCATAAATAGTATAGCTGCGTCGAAATGTTCGACCATTGGGTTGCTAAATAGCCACTCACCTCGCTATCACACATGTCCCTCCACCTTTGGGTAAGAGGTCATATACGGACCCCGTAATGCTTTGTTGTAAATGTATTCATTAAACTGAAACTATAGTTTTGTTGGTGGGCACGCTCTTGTGCCCAACTCAATCTGCTTCTACCTTGAGACAGTGTACAATCGAGACATGATACTCGACCCTTCAGAATCCGCTTCAACCTCATAGAAGGGGTGGCCCAGTCACAATGTCAAAGAGATCCGCAAGCACAAATATTTGAAGAACAATTAAGGGCTGCAAGCACAAACCCCCAAGTTTTGGTTCTAGAGTCCACTAGAGAAAATATTCTCAAAAATATTATGATGAAAGATAAAATATCTGAATAGTACAAAAGATACTTAAATACTATAATGAAACCTTGGAATGAAGAATTCTTTTTTGGAAATAAAGCAAAAATTGAAAAATTGTGAATTGCCTTTTTGAGGCCTTAATCGAGCTCAAATGGCCAAAAAATCCTGCTTCATAATTGAATGATGATTTTTGTTCTCCTTGTCGAGACGGTTCCAACGACACCAACCTCGCCTGATTCTGACTCCGGACGCAAAAGTTGTGCTCAAAACCGTATCGGACCTTTGCGACGATCCATCTCATCTTCAATTTTCGCCGACATTTGCTATGCATCAAGGGGAGTGAGGCCTTCCAATAATTTTATGGCTGATGGTGTGTTTGCTATTTTTTTAGGGTGTATCTCATTCTTTGAGTTGAGGTCTAAATGCATGATCAAGATGAATTGTTCTCCTCAACGGGTAAGCAGTTTAGTTTTCCTATCAACCCTTCGTCAACTTCTACTTCAAGCAATTAAGACTTTCTATTGATGCAAGACCAAGATGTGACTCACGGTCTTTCACGTGTATTCATTTTCAATGCCGAGGTCTATGATATAAGAACGGAGTAGTGTCGGCTCTTCACATAATGTGACTAACTTTGATGGGAATTCAATGCCTTTAGTTGCAGGTTCTACCTTGATAATGTAGTTAAGGTCTTCGATAATGATTTTCGTGCCTTTTGTTATATCTACTTTTTGCTCATCGGGTTCCGGTATCTATTTGTTTCATAAATGCAATATAATGGACAGTCTGGGAACAAATTAAATTACAGTGAACTAAATTTAACTAAGGTCTTAATAGGAGAGGCAATGGAGTAGTGGATTGGGGGGGGGGGGCGAGATCGGAACAGGTGGTGAGTGAAATTTTATTTTTTAAAATTATAAACCTCCTGATGGTGGAGAAAATTTTATAGGTATTCCAAACCTGAAGAAAACATAAATACAGTGGGTGGGCCAATATGTGAGACCATTTTTCATCGTATGTGTCAAAAACATCGCGCTTCTAAGGCCAAAAAAGTAATGTGTGCTTTGGTTAGGTGTACTTCCGACTCAAACTTAGGTGCGCTTTGCTTAGGGTGTTTCCGACTCAAATATCTCCACCCCATGTTAATATTTGGCCTGCCGAACCACAACCTCCTCACACCTAAGTTTCTATTTAATAAACTGATCCTAGCTCAATACAATTACTAGTGTTATCACTATGCCATGCCTTGGATCCTTAAGCTTGGAATTCCAAGCTTATCTCCTTGGATTGATCTTCTCGTTGCATCTTCAAGTTGGTTTATGTCTCATTCCCAAATCCCATAAATGTTTCTGTGCAGCGCAATTTTTGCAACTAATGTGTCACCATGTTCTCCTCTTTGTATGTGTGTTGTAGTTGTATTCAGGGTGTTGAAAATAGTTATTTAAGCCAGAACAGATCATGCTTTAGATTCCAGGGGCCACATTCTCTCCCCTTTTATCATTTGAACAGCCTGAAGACAATCAGATTCCACAGTCAGTGGTAATAGATTTCTTTTGCATATAGATCGACATATCTGCAGTTAATCTAATTATTCCAGCCTGAATCGGACATTTTTCTTGATGGATTGCCCATGATACATATATTCCCATATGATTTTCTGACTATAAAACCTACCTTTGAGACAGGAGATCGGATAAAATGGCATTTGTGTTAAACTTGAATCCCTGATCTGGTGGTTCCCATTTTTATGCTCTAATTCTTTTAATATTAGGTGTTTTTTGAACAGGGAGGAGCCCTTTAGTTATTAGGTTAGCCCAGTCACTGTGATGTTTCTGGGGATTTAGGTATATATGTTTATCACTCATCTATGTAGTACAGTTTTCATAGTTCTTAGGCGTCTTCATATAAAATGATGAACACCTAGCCTTCCAAATTAGCCCAAAAATGATGTTAGGTATGATATTCAAAAAATTATTAATGGTTTTAGAATTCTTCTGATAGGACCAGTACCATGACAGTCTATCAAACAAGTGTATCAAGTTAGGCTCCTTAATACCTACAAGTTGGGAACAATATAACCAAGGAGCCTGAGCAATCTCACATGTGTTTAAAAGATGGTTCATAGTTTCCTGATCAGTAAAACACGTTGGGCATCTAGATACTGAGTTAATGCCAAAAAAAATAATGTCATCGATAGGAATCATATTATTGATCAAATTCCACGTAAAGAACGCAATATTTTTGGGTAGGAGCTTTGCCATACCTTTTTGCAGACCACAAAGGTAGAAGCGTGTTTTCTAACAAGCTCATAAGTTGAGCTTACCGTGAAATTACTTGTATGTACTGGCTTCCATATCATATGGTCCTTACCTTCAGTGAGTGTGTATGTACCCTGTAGCACCTGCATGATAGTGTTAGGAAAACCATGCGCTAATAAGTGCATATATTGACTCTTATCAGTGATGAAGTCTCAACTGTGAGGTGTGAGAGAGAGACTGATAGCCGGGGATCCTGTTTATTTATCAAGCAACCAGCCTATGTCCAGTTTGAAATCCATAAGTTAAAGCTACCTGATCCTAGCATTATGAAGCTATTATCTTCTGCAATTTTGTTCATTTTAATTTTCCTTTTCAAACATTGAGGTCCTAGCTGATTTTGGCATAGACCAAATCAGTTTTGACCACATAGTGTGGCCCTGCAGTAGGATCCACCATAGCTTCAGAGAGAAGGATGAAATTATTCCTCTAAAATACCTAATCTGGAGTCCATTTTCATCAAAAGGAACTGTTGACTAATCCAGGATTTCTAGTGCCTCTTTGGGTTATTGTCTTCATCTATTCCCCATAGGAAATCCTGAAAAATTGACTCTATTTTGTCTAATATGTCGGGTGTGGGTGCCGTAACACACTAAGTGTGTTGTGAGATGTCTAGGATGACATGTTTCATTAACACCATTCTACCTGCTTGGTTAAGGATCTTGTTGTTCCAATTTTGGACCCAAGAGTTGATCTTCTCAATCAAAATCTGAAAGTATGAATTCCAGTTTCTTCCTCTATAGAGATGTACCCTAAATATGTGAAAGGGAAGCTACCTTGGGACATTTTTATTATTGACCTAATCCTCTCCTTAGTGACTTGGCTTGTTTTGTTTCCTATGTAAAAATCACTCTTGTTAAAATTCACAACTGGTCTAGTGGTTTTTTCATCTTCATCAATGAATAGGACTAAGTTTTTCAGTAACTTCTTAGTAGCCTTAAAAAAAATACCGTGTCATCAGCATATGACAAGTGACTAATACAATAGTGCAAAATGATCTACTAAAGGAAGAGTTTAAAGGTTGTTCCGCTAAATTTCCCAGGAACCCTCTTTTGAGAAGGGTTCGAGCTCGGAACCTGGTTTTTCTAGCTACCTGCAAAAATCAAAGGCGGTTCAAGTTCTTTGGAAGGCTGCTTTGAAATAACCGCATTCCATTTATATGGATCAAAGTCGATTCACTGAATAACCGCCTTTAATTGTGTACAATTAAAGGCGGTTGTACAAAAGGGACTTCTAATGTGTTAGATCCTGGACTCGGAATTGGGATACGAATCTGGTTCCAACTTAGGAACCTTTATGGATCAGGGTTGTTGAAAGGACGAATAAATTTACGCATTCGTAACTTCCTCGAATCATAGTTCCAAGTTCGTAACCGATTCTGGACAAGTGGTCATCATTCCTTGCTTCCCTTGTTTCCTCATTACTCTGCTATAATATGCTATACCACCTTTTTTTGCTATAAAAAATCTATACGCACACTATGAAAAAAGTAAAATGAACACAAAATAATTTTGTTCTAATTAAATCCTTATAGTATGGTGAATTTAAGTTAAGGAAATAATATTTCATTAAGTCTGATACAATTACAACCAAAATAAACAAAGTTCCAAGAATCTCGTACGGAAGGCCTACAACATGTCACACAAATGAGCATCGGTTGAGGCAGGGCATCTTTGACTCATTGAAGACTCGCTCGTGAGCCCGTTGTTTCTTCTCAAGCTTCCATAAACGCTCCCAGAGTTAGAATACTTCATCGCGAACACCTCTAAGGCAATTCTTCACGGTCTTCATAAATTTAGGGTCAGACTCCTCTGAAAAATCATTTTTCAAATAACAAATAATAAAAGATAAGTCTTTAACGTAGATTTATTTTAAAAATAGTTAATGTACCTTCTTTAACCCCTGATCTCTTGTGAGGTTCGGTCGCATCTATCGTTCGGTGACACCACTTGTTCTCATATAGCATCCACTTTTTCTTCAAAAATTACTACTTGTCAAAGTACTTGCAAGCCTTCTCCTCCCCATGAAAAGCCTACCCTTTCACACTGCGCAAGATCAACGTAATCAATTTTCCATAAGGAAGATTCTTGATTGATCTCTTTGATGTAGCTACACACATCATGTGCTTAAAAATTGTGGTTTCGGGATTAACTTTGGGCCCCTCAATGACATAGTAGAACATCCATAGACACAAGTAATTTGGCTTAGTGATATGTGAGCGGGAGTGGTTACTATCGACTGAGCTATTATCCCGTACATAATACATTGGTCTATTTCAAGTTCCTTAGATCAAACGATTCCGGTCTACCTAGATCTCGAGGATTGCGTCTAAAGTACTTCACACTACACGCAATTGGGTCCATGCTAGGATATTCATCATTAAGCGGCCATTCCCCCCTATGATAAACGTCATCTAAAGTCCCATCCTCCACTTGGGGGTAAAGATCTTCCAAACCCTTGTAGGGACATTCAATTTTTTTATTGATAATTTATGGGTTAATATCAACATTAAACCCATTCATCCTAGTCCAATAACTGCCCGAACCCTCCACCTTATGCAAATTGGCATTAAATTGACATATCTCATCAAAGTAACTAGGTTTGTTCAGACTAAAAAGTTTTAGCAAATGTTGATCCTCAAAAAAATTAACGAGGTCGGTTAACTCTATGCTCTTGTACACATTCAAATATAGGATATATGAATCTAATAATTTTCCATCTTCACTTAAAGCATTGAACCTAGTTTGGGCTTCATGAGAAACAAACATTGCTTCATAGCCCGGATTCCTCAGTTGGCTTCCTCTTGTAGATTTAGACCGACGCCCGCGAACCAATGCATTAGTATTTGAAGACGACATGATGAGATATTTCCTGGGTGTGTGAGGATTTGAATTTGGCTGAGTGATGGAGTTCTATTGTCGGAAATGGCTTCAGGATTTTTAGATTGAATCCCGATTTGGGAAATTTTTTTATATAGCCACTTCGGTTCTGAGTGCGTAACCAATTCATGGGTATTTAATAAAGGTATTATTTTTGTTTCCTAACTCAGAATTGGTTTCATACCTTTTCAGTAAACTAATCCAATTTTCGGTTCCGAGTTTGAAATAATTTCTTTAGATTTTTCCTTCGAATAGAAGTTGTAAAAAAATTTGGCAGATTGGTTCCTGAAATAACAACAGAGCTCGGGACTATTGTTCCAAACTCATAAGTTCTAAACTCATGGTTTCAAATTATGTATCTGAACAAGTTCCGAGCTCGTAGCAGATAATCCCAAAATAACCCCAAATAACAACCTTCGTTCAATAGATCATATTAGTTCCTAAAATGGAGTCAGAGCTCGGAACATTAGTTTTGAGTTTGTAACTGCCAAACTCATGGCTTCAAATTATGTATCAGATCCTATTCTGATCTCATAAAAGTTCCTCTATCGAAAATAATTCGTCAAGTATGGTTATTTTGTCCCATCTAGTTCCAATCCATTCATAGGTCATTCATTAGTAATGGAGAATCACTAGTTTTGACATTATTGAGACATAAAAATTTCTTATAAACGAAATTCTAAAACCAAAATAATGTATTACGAATTATCATCCAAACTTCGTAAATGGAAATTATCCAAAACATGTTATGTTCTAATTCTCAACTATTACAACACCAACCAATCCTCATCAAGCTCTAACATTTTATCAATCTCCGAGTCAGTCTTGTCAGGGTCCACCTCTCTACCTTCATTGTTTTCACCATCAGTTTCATCATCGTCCAAATAAATGGGCTTGAAGTTTGGCACACGATCTTCGTCACTGAGCACGATCTGGAGTCCAGTGGATTCGATGAATTTCTCATGCCTAGCTTCAACCGCATCTAGCTCCGCATTAGTGGCACTAACATCAGTCTGAAGACATGACATATACCTTTTGATGGTACTCATCAATGAACCACGGCTATCTGCAAAATATAACCGTTGGTTATGAAAAACATATTACGGAAAGGTAATGAAAAATTTATACTTGAAATTTATAAGCTTTCACAACTCACGAGATGAAGATGCATCTGCCCATCATGGTGTCCCTCCCTCTCTTCGCCGTGCTAGAAGATGCCCCAGGAATTGTGCACTAGACATAAACATTCTTCTCATTCAAGACCAAATGCTTTTGGTCGAACCAAGGCCCATTGTAATAGTCCAAGCGCAATGGTTTGTCAACAGGCAAAACCTTGAACTTCTTGATCAACGCCGTGATCAAGCCACCATACGGAAGATCTTTATTTTTACCCTCCGCGACCTTCAACATATACATTAAAATTGTATAGCCGGTATTGAGCTTCACACCCTCCATCACGTAGTAGAATATCATGAGATTTCCAATTGTAGGATCACTTGCATAGCCTCTCGATGACAGTTCCACTCGTAGACCAATCTATCATCAGCAGACCCCCACATCGTAGCTCTCTGCCTACCCAGGTATCGATCCCGACCTATTGAAATATTTTTTTATCCGTAGCCACCGGGAACAATGGGGTTACTCCATAACCCTGGGCTAATTCTATTGATGGAAAATTTCTACAGGTCCCCCCTCATCAGCATGCTTCAATTTAGTAGGGTCAGTGTACTCTCAACATAGGGCATCATTTATTGAATACTTTGTAATGGGTATTGTCACACCGTTTACAATTTTCTGGTCCTTAGTCACACCGTTTACAATTTTCTGGTCCTTATTATTACTACACTGTCCTAAATTAGCATAAAATTGTAGGATCTCATTATAATGGACAGGTATCTAAAAGGAGTAACTTGTTAAAACCGGATGCCACAAATTTACTAATAAAATACCCTAGACTTAGTGGTACGACATCCGAAGCACTAATAAATTTTGGGTTAGTGCATTTTGTGCGATTGAATTCCACATAACTTTGCTTGGCACCCGCATTGAAAAATCTTTCTACAGTTTTGGGTTGCTCCTGAGTTGGTTGTTGACTACTGGTAGACGCATTCCCAAGTCCACCGCTTGATTTACCGCCGCTATATCTAGGACCCATTGGCTAGGGGTTAGGAGAAGAATGAATTGAGGTTCCAAGTACGTAAATTTAGGAAATTGGAATTTGGGGATTTAGGGTTTTGAAATTGTTATGAAACCCGATCCCAAAATTATTTTATATAATGAGAATGAGTTATAAGTTCGGAACCTAGTTTGTAGTATTTGACAAAGACGAGATGTAGTTCCTCATTTGGAACAACTTCTCTGATAACTGTTACGAGTTCGAAGCACATTTCCTGGCTTAAAAAATAGAACAATAAATGCGGGTTTCAATTGAGTAATTAATACCCATTTGTTTTGAGCGCGAGTTCTCTCGTGTTTTCTCCTCCAAAAACCCTCCAACACCTTCATCTTCAAAATTCTTCACAAATCTCTCATAGATTCTCTTTCACATTGCAAAATCTTCTAAAACCCAAGTTTTCTTCATCTCTATGACATATTCTCTGAAGAATTAAGACCAAGAAACTTTGATTTTGGTTAGGATTTTTACAAGGTGAAGCAAATGGTCTACCTAGATTATTTCAACATCTAGTCCCCATCCATTGTTGAAAAGGTAAAAATAAAAGTGTTGGTGTTGTTTTTTTTATGTAATTAGCTTATGAATCACAAAATAAAATTAGTGCTCTTCCTAAGATATATGTAGATAGTGTGTGCTATTATGATCCTCTTATAGTTTCCTATTATGTAATATCTTCTATTGTGTTATAGGGATTTCCAAGTGGAATACATTGATTGTCCATAGGCACTATAATGTCAAGGATTAGCTTATGAATCACAACAAAAATTTAGTGTTCTTCCTAAGATATATGTAGATGGTGTGTGATATTATGATTCACTTGTAGTTTCCTATTATTTAATGTCTTCTATTGTGTTATAGTGATTTCCAAGTGGAATACATTGATTGCCCACGGGTACTATAATGTCGAGGAAAAGGGCTCGAGAAGAAACAATGGGTTCGCTCAAGGGACTCTACGTAGAATGGCAAGGAAAGAGTCAACATTGTTAACATTCGACCAATGGGAAAAATGTGTGTCCAAAGAGAGTGCTAAGTGGTTGAGTTGGGTAGGAAAAGCGGGTAGGACAAGGGTAGACATCAAATATGATACCTGGAAGGAGGTCCCTAAAGAATACAAAGACGTCCTTTGGACGGAATCCAAGGTACCCACTAGAATTTCTTACTTTGCTTATGTTTCTACCTTTATCCTTACATCTGGGGTTCATATAAATTGAGGTACATGTATTTGATCTTGATCTTTTATAATTTTTATAGTGTCCATTTGAGATCGATTGTCCGGATTTGGATGATTTGAAGAAGAAAGAAATGGCCATGATGTCAAAAAGTTGGAGAGAACACAAGTACACTTTGTCTAGAGATTACATATTCTCTAGTACAAAGGGTGATCGTCCATGGTTGACCTATACACATATTCAACCGGATAGTTGGGAAATTCATAAGAGGAGAACCTTGGATAGTTGGAAAAATGTAAGTGATTTAAATATTTTTTTTCTATTTGCCTATAGATATTACTTTCCATTTAATTTTAACATGGTTATGAAATCCTAAAAACTAGGGTACAAGGGCGGAAAAACAAAGTAATGCAATGAAAAACTAAACACCTCATCAGAAGAGCCGCAGTGGATATGGATTAGCGGCCCTAGAAATAGTGAAAGAACGTTTCGAAATGGATGTTCAAATTTCCATCGATAGGGGATGAGCGAGGAAGAGGCGAGATCGCCGATCACTCCGATCGATGTTCAAGAGATAGATAAGTGAGATCTCTTCTTGAAGAGCCGACAAAATTAAAAAGGTGGGTACGATAAACTTCCGATCATTGAAGTCGCGGAAAGAGTGGTAAGACTTTATTTATTCATTCTAATTTAACAGGTGTAATATTTCATTTAATTACTATTCATGGAACTGTATTTTATGTGCATGAAAAGTTGAAATAAGACCAATTGGAGGGCCGATTCATTCCATTGAGTAAGCACGATATCCTTCTTGAGGCTACAAGTAAATCCTACCATCCCAATCATGCCAGATAAGTGGGATCATTTTTGTTCCAAAGAGAGGCATTTGGAATAGTTTGAACCTATGATCGGACTAAACCATTGAGAGTGTGTTGCAAAAGGAAGTACTCTTGAGAAAAAAGCGGATAGAGTAACAAGAATTATTAATTTCAAAGTTGGTTGCGCACACGGGGATCCCTTTACCCGATAATTTGGATGAATTGACACCCGATTGGATGCCACCGTCTAGAGGATCACAACACTCGCCGGGAGAAGTGGAGATGAACCAACAACTTATTCTTGATCCCCCAACACATGAAAATAAAATTTTCAAGGTCATTGTGTCGTCCCAAAACTAGGTTGGTTTAATTAAATTGTTTCATTGATAGGTATTAGGTTACAAATTTATTTTACAATATGTATGTTCTCCCTCACAATTTAGACATCACATTTGTGTGAACTATACATTGATCAAGGTGATAAGGGTAGGCCACTACATGTTGCCAACATAATTCTACATGAGTCGATGCGGCATCATCATTCCGTTCCAATTAGTGATGACATTTGTAGAGTTTTAATTGAAAACCCGAAGGTCCTCAAAGCCCTATTACCAATAAAGGAAGGCGACTACAAGTGAGCGGGATCTGCACGTGGAATGTTCCTTCTATGGCCTCGTCGCCTTATTTACGCGGACCCAATCAAAGATCGTCATTTGAAGGAGACACCAATGAAAACATTTAAACCAGCCATTGAGACGGAAAAGATTATGAAATCCCCAACCAGCCGAGCACAAGTTATTAAGGAGTCACCGCAATTCGTGAGGGTCTTATATGATTACATGGTCAAACACCAAAGGAACTCAACTTACTTATTCTCGGGTAATGAATGCATATTCGGTATGAAGCGAGAAATCATCGCATCATGGACTGACTTTGAAGACCTATGGAGGTGTGACCAAGTGAACTAGACGATAGTATCCCTATACTTATTGTAAGTAGTTCATCATTTCGCTTTGTGAAAGTTATTAATAATTCATGGTCATTTCCTAATTGATGACATCCATTCCATTTTGAAGGTACGTGTATTATTTTTCTAACCATAAGGACAAGGGTTGAATAGGGTACTTTTGCTCGGTGCTTACTCAAGAAATCGGGGGTACTGTTCAGGAGAGGGTTGACTACATTCGCAAAAGTCTTCGACGAAGGGATAAAAAATTATTCGTTTCACCGTACATTGAAAGTTGATGGATACACACTCATGTCATTAAAGCTAATACATTATTTTTTAAATATTTTTCTTCAATGATGTAGGGACCATTGAAGATTAATATTTAATGTCTCCGACAAGAAGCGCGTTTACTGGATGGATCCTCTTCACTACCAACCTTCTGTTCTTTAAAATATTAGATGGCTCAATCGAAGATCAGGGGAATAATGGTGATGAGGGATTGGACCTAATACAAATCAAGGTGTGATTATCTTTTTATGTTGTGAAATTCTATTTAGTCATCAGTTATTGTAATTATATGTTACTAAACAAAATTTTACTTATTAGTACAAGAAACAAGAAAGTGCATGGGAATGCGGCTATTACAAATGCTATACACAGCGGAGTGTGTCACACATGTGCGTAAGGATAACCTAGAAATCGACGAAGTGAGTTTTTAAGATAAATATTCCGAGAATTTTTTTAAAGCAATGTAACCTGTCGTCTCACTTATTATTTGGTAACTTTGGCTGTTTCACAAAAAAAAACAAAAGTTCTCAAGCCTTATTCACAAGATGACATCAACATTTCTAGAAATTGCTTGGCTAGATATCTCGTCTACTCCCGCTCCTCTTCAATTGGGAATCCCAATGTGTTATTATGAGAGACTAGTATTTGATGACATTGTTGTGCGGAATTTATTTTGGATGACTTCTATTCCTATCTATAGATTTTTGCTTTGCTAGCACGGTCTATAGATTTTTGATATCTAGTGTCATCATCTCTTGTATTTTGTACAATTTGGATCTATTTGAAAAGGCTTTTGAAAAGCCGGTTTATAATAAAATAGGCAAAATTTACCATCTTTTCCGATCGGAGTTCCGATGGTGGAACTAGAATTTGTCCATATATAAATATTATACATACACCCGATTTCATGTTCCTTCATGGGACATGAAGAGCAGAAACAGTTTTACCAGAAATTGCATCCCCTTTATCAAAATATACCAGTGCGATTCCAGAATTGATCCCCAATGGAGAAACACGTTCTGAAGCCAAGACAACGTTTTGAGTTTGTAACTATATTTCACCTGAATGTGTTTGGTCAATTATTCCACACTCATAACTCAAACACTCAGTTCCGTTCTTGGAACTTTAAGGTAATCCGAGACTCGGATTACCAGTACCACACTCGGGATTGATCATAAAATCCGGTACTCGAATAACCAATTTCGAGTTTGGAATAGATTAACGGCAGTTTCAACAACGAACAACGGCGGTCCGAAGGCACGACCAGAGAAGTCACTCCTCTGGTCCGAAGGAACCGCCTTTAATAGGCGTGGTTCCCACTAGTGACTTTTTTGGTCCGAAGGAACCATCTTTAATAGGCCTAGTTTCCACTAGTGATATTAATGTTTCTAGGGATTTTAAACTTCTCCGTTTAGCATTTTTGGAACATGTGCTTAAGACCCCTATTAAGTACTTCAGTTATGATATTAAACGAGATAGGGGAGAGAGGATCCCCTTGCTTTAAACCCCTAGATGCCTTACAGATTCCATTGGGTTTACCATTTATCAGAACTGAGAACCTAGTTGCACTATGTTACTGAGTATTGATTTTACGAAATGGCCATGAAATCTCATTTTCAGTAACAAAGAGTTAAGCATCATCCATAACACTCTATCAAATGTCTTTGACATATCAATCTTGGCTATCATATTTAAATATTGGTCCCTTTTATCTAGCATCCTTGACAGTTCCTGCATGATAAGGATGTTTTCGTGGATCTCCCTACCTTTTATGAATGCACTCTGCTCTTGTGATATACATTTATCAATGACTACTGAAATCCTTTCTACTAGAATCATTGGTGTACTAATGTTTTGAATGATGTTTCCTAGGTTTTGATACATTTTCAGTCTTACTACCTTTATTGTGCTTATAATATATGGCAAAGAGATCAAATATCTAATCATTGAAGGGTATTTTAACTGGAATATGCAGGAAGTCATCATTTTCAGTTATTAATGTTGGGGTGAACCCAATTTTAAAGAGTATCCACATTGTTTAGTCTTGTGCTGCTATGGCCTTATCAAAACCAAGGGGTATACTGAAGCTATCTAGCTTTTCCTTTTTTAAATTTAGGTTCTATTATGTAAATGAACAAGTTTATGCAATCTTAGGTTAGAACCTGTAATACCTCTAACATTCCAACTAAGCAGATTAACATTCATTGACAGATTTTGATCTAGATTTCAAGTGCGTTACTACCATGTTAGGAGATTTGAAATAGCTTTTTGGGGGGGGGGGGTCAAGAGGCTTACCTGATTCCTGTTGTGTGCTATCAGTTTTCAATTGTGTTTTTGGTTCTTCTCCCATGTTTGATTCCCCATCTGAAACCTTGTTGTTATCTTTGTCTTCCATTTACCTAGATTCTGCTTGTACCTGAGATTTGAGTTTTGTTAGGATAGTAGTGTGAAATTTCCGTAAATTCTGGAACAAAAGAGATTTTTCAAAGTGAGAAGCAGCGTATTTGTGGCTCTGCTTTATGAGCTGTGGGTTATCTGCTGACTTCCAGTTACTATGGTTTCTTCTTGTGAGCTTAATGTTGTAATCCTCAAGGTTAGATTTCATTCTGATAGGGCTGACCGAGTGTCTCTTGGTGACAAATCTTCATTCCCTTGCAGGATTTCTTTGTTTGTTTCTATGTTGTACCCTGGGTTCCTCAGTGTCTACGGCATCTTGGAATATCTCCTCGTCAGCCTATTTTTGTGTATGTCCCCTAGGTTTAGCTCCTAGGTCAGAGATTGGTTTCGATTCAGGTTTGGCCTTGTACTGGCCGCAATCTATTGTGCGATACCTAATATTTAAACATTTTCTGCAGTAGGCTGGATGATCCTCGTATTTGATGTTTCACCATTTGTTGTCCCTTATTGAACCAAGTCATATCTTGTCGGGGAAATTTCTAGTTAGATCCATCTATATACACAGACGTATTGTTGAGGGTCTAGTGTGGTTTATAGTTGGTTGGTCGGCAAAGATTAGTTCCCCCAGTTTGCTAGCAATAAGTAGAATACAATCCTTGCTTAGGTAATACACCGGCGGGAATTCCACCGTGAGCCAGATTGGAACAATTGGGGGTTCCTCTTGAACGTTGAAGTGTTTTGTCCACTTCAGAATTTTCATAACTGAACCCCCCAAGTTTTAGTTTCGCTTAATCCATCATCGCTAGATGTCTTCTTCATGTTCAAATCAGATGAAGATGTATCTTCAATCAAGGGCGGTGATTGTTGCTTATCCTTTGAATCCAATCCTTTTGAAATGATGTCTGATGAATTCGAGTGACGACCGTCATCTAGGGAACTTTCCAATCATGTTGCACTTGAATGGCTCCGAAAGATGATCAATTTCCTCATCATTGAAAAGAACGGCTATTTCCACCTTGAATTCAGTAACGGGATTTAGCTCCATTGATATTGGTAGAGTTTGGGGTGCTTTCTGTGTGAGTATGGTTTTATAGGACATCGGCGGACTCGCGCCAGAGGGTGGAGTTGCCATGGCTGCGGCAGTCAGTATCCTGTATCTAGCTGATATGTGAACGTTATCGGCGGCGATAGTGCCATTAGGATTACTCTGCCTTTTGGGATTATTTGGGTTTATAGAGAATGGAGAGCATGTATAGAGAGAGGCGTAGTTGATGTGGCGGTGAGCGAGATGAAAATTAGATTAACATAAAAAAATGTTTTTACTTCTTTAAACATGGATGAACAAATAATTTAATGATGCTACTGGAATGAGTGATGCGCTTTACATGATGATGATACATTTTGACATTTTTTAGAGCAAAATGGTGTGTTTTGTTACTCTCAAAAAGAGGCTATAAGATTCATTCTTATTCTTAAACCCACCAGATTAAGCATTTAAATCAACTTCCTAGAAGACCTCACTCCCCTTCTTTAAATTAGAAGCGGATTCAGAAGAGTCGAGTATCATTTCTCCATTCTAAACCTTTTATATATGAGGTAGAAACGGATTGGGTTAGGCCCGAGAGAATATTCTACTACTTGCCAGCAAAACTCTAGTTTTCCATTTACCCTAAATGAGATCCGTATTTGGCCTCTCGCCCAAAGGTGTAAGGACTTGTAAAGGAACACATGTATAATAATGGGATGAGTGGATGTTAGCAACCGCCCCGTCAAACATCTCGATTCATCTATACTATTTACTATTTTCAGGCTATTGTTTAAATCACTATCCTGAGATATAATCTTGTAATTCATTTAATTTTAATCTCTACCGTCTGTTTTGGTAGTTTTAAGTTCAAAAAAATACTCCGACTAGAAAACTCCAAGTATCTATTTAACGTATCGGGTTAGGTCACCATAAGCCAGTTTTATTATTACTGGCTTATACCTGACCACGAACACCCCTACTAAGAAATTCCTTGGGAAGTTAAATAGTACATGCACACTGAATGTATACTTTTTTATCAACACACACTCATTTTATTAAACTTGAATAAAACTTTTTATAGACTTGGCTAGTTGATGAGTCAATGAAACCTATGCTAGTATCATGAGTCAATGAAAACCTCTGCCACATGAACCACGTGTTCTAGAGAGTTAGGGCATGTGCAGTGGTAGTCTCTTAATTTTAAAAGACCACTTAAGAGACCGAAAATCCCCACAGTGGGAGTCTCTTGAGTGGTCTCTTAACAAGAGACCACTCAAGAGTCTCTTGCTAAGAGACCGAGCAAGAGACCGGTTGGGAG
>JAULKM010000003.1:3953950-3964035 GCA_032355605.1 Rubia tinctorum | reverse complement strand
AGGTAGCTGGCCGCGCGTTCTCGGTCCTGGGGCTTATTTCCTTCGGCGTTTTGGGCGCGCGGCCGCGCGCTCGGTTGTTCTTCACCCGGCCGATCTTCGGTTGATCGCCTCGGTTGACCCGTTGATCCGATTCGTGAGTTCTTGTAGTCGATTTCGTAGTGCTCGAGAAGACAAATCCAATGGTGCATTCTTTGAAGGCTGGTTCTTCTCGGATAATTCTCAGAACACGGTTCACACCTCCGGATCACAATTTCTCCGTTTCTTTATCTTCTACCACGTTTTGACTCGTGGCCTTTAATCTTGTACCATCCTTGCGAATGGCCTTCAATACGCTACTCAACTGTGCTTACGAGCAATCTACAAATTAAGCTTACAAACAGGAATCTATATGCTCGTAAGTACAAAAAATCCATTAGACTCAAGTAGGTTGCAAAATGAAGGATTTAGATACAAAAGCCGAAAATGGTCATCTAAACCCCTTGTGATGTAAACCTACCTAAATCTAGCAATCTTGCAATAAAAACATAACAAAAGAGATGTTAAATGATTCGAAAAACACATGCATTTGTCGTCACATCAGTGCCCGACTGTGGAACCGATAACAAGACCCTCACGTAGCTCCTGCAGCTACGCTTGAACAAACATGTGCACCAGCCAAGTCAAACGCATCTGCACAGAGCTAAGCAAATCTATTATTCACTCAATCTATTATGTTCATTTTCAATTTTAAAGGGGAAGAACATACCCAAATTCATGTCTCATCTATTTTTTTTGGAGAAGAAATAAAATGAAGTAGAACAATGATGAGCCAGAATAGAGAGCCGACCCAACAACTGGGTCAGATGAACTGGCCTAGCTCAATGAGCCAACTCGGCCCAACTCAGTGAGTTCACTCGGCATAACTCAGCGAGCCAACCTAAATCTGTCGAGTGTGCTCAGCAACTGGTCTAGAGGAGTTGACCTATTCACTCGCCGAGTTCACTCAGCAAAATCTCCAAAATAGGCGTCGAAGTCGACGGCGAGTCAACTACGGCCCTCACTTTTCTCACCGGCGAAGTCTACTCGCTGCCAACACACCTGCGACGGTCGAGATGGTGGCTATGATGCCCACCATTTTCACTAGCGTCGCAACATCCACTCATAGTTTTCACCATATTATCGACAAGTCCGGCAAAGCCACATTCCGACAAGCCTGATTACCTGACGACCATCCGCAATCTTCGTCGATAGCAGACCCACCGGAAAATCAAGCGGGCGAGTTCCTCGTCCTCTCCATCAACGGGAGGAGTTTGTCGATGATGATTCTTAGACACCGTATTCTCCAACGACATGCAGCCTCCCTACGCGCGATGCAGCTTCCCGATGAGGCAAATGTCGTGAGACAGTGCCGGCAGAAATTGGAAAGAAAAATTCTGAGAAAAAAAGCAAAGCAATCAAAGCAGAGGAAGAAAAGAAAAGAAGGAGAAAAGAAAGGAAAGAGAAAGAAAAGAGAGAATATTATGTATATATATATATATATTAGGAAAAAATGAAGTCTTTTTATTTTTTTTAAAAAGGGGGGAGAGGATGGATAATAATATTCATTACTCTGCTCTAATATTCTCCTTATTCCACATGAGGCACCAAGAGCTAATATCTGGCGCAACAGTAAGATTCAGCATAGCACAGAGCAAGCACTATTCAGGGCAGAGCACAGCCACAACGCTGCAGCTCAACCATAGTGTAAAGCACAGCCATGCGGTGGAGCATCCACAAGGCAAGGCTGGCTGCATCATCAGCCGACAAGGTTAGAAGTATACACTGTTCACTTAAATAATAACATCAACATGTCTCTCCGTAGAAACATACATAAATGAGTTTCGAGCATAATCACATAGCTCCATGAAAAGAATTATTCGCCTAATACCACCAAGTACGTTATTAGTATATGTTAGTGAGCAAGTGATTCAAGAAATTGCATATGAGATTGTCATGTTGAAATCCAAAACTAAAGACACTATGCATGATAGGCGAAAAGGATAACGGGATTCTTGCAAGTGCCAATTATACTTTACATGTTTTTGTCATTTATATTTATACGTGATAGCATGGTTGCGAAAATGACTCTTGCAATTGTTGTTTATTGAAAGAAACTAAATATAAAGAGTTGATAAATCATATCACCTTTGGACTGATACATGCTAGTGTGGTCTATTTAAACTGAGACACGTTAGTATGAAATGTTTAATTGTACATATCTGACAGTTAAATAACAAGTAGAATACCCATAACCGCATGAAAGGCAGGAACACAGCTTAATATACCAGGACAAAAGAAAGTTTAGCCATAATCCAGCCCACCAGCCTATCAGGCAGGGCGTTGATTAAGCCTCAACCTGTTCAGGCAGGGAAATATCACCCCTTAGCCTGCACAAACAAGATAAAGCTTTGACGGGTTATCGCTAAGACACAGGCAGGGTCATGACCTGATATGCAATGACAAAGAAAGCTCAGTCTTCAGCCAGCTCCGACAGGGCAGTCATCATCCATCAGCTTGTTCATGCAGGGCAATAATTACCATAAATTATGTTCAAACAGAGTAACAACCTCCCTCGGCTAGCTCAGACAGGGCCATGACATTTCAGAAACGGTATTGCTCAAAATGGAAGCTGTGAAATTAGAGGAACGATATTGCTTTAAATGTTGCTTATCTTCCCCCCGAGATATATGTACGAGAGTATAGTATATTTACAAGCATTTGTCATTCATTCAATGCATTCTAGCATTATGAAAAAGAGATGATGTATTATGATGTCATCTAAACTAACACATGTTGGCGTTATTCACGTAAACATGAAATATTTAGTCTTACAGGACAACATGCAAAGGATAAAGTTTCGGCCACAACCATAGCCGTCGAGTAATGAGCCTGACCCATGTTAAAGTTGCACTACTGGCCCCCATAGCCAGTACAGTTGCAGGTCGGGTCCCAACAGGCAAAGGATAAAACTCTGGTCACAACCATAGTCGTTGAGTAATGAGCCTGAACCAGGCTAAAGTTGCAGTGTTGGCCCCAATAGCTAGCACAATTGCAGGTCGGGTCTCAACAAGCAAAGGATAAAGCTTCGGTCACAACCATAGCCGTCGATTAATAAGCCTAGCCCAGGCTAAAGTTGCAGTGCTAGGCCCAATAACCAGCACAATTTGAGGTCAGGTCCCAACAGGCAAAGGATAAAGCTTCGGCCATAACAAAGTCGTTGAGTAATGAGCCTAACCCAGGCTAAAGCAACAGTGCTGGCAATAGCTAGCACAATTGTAGGTCGGGTCCTAACATGCAAAGGATAAAGCTCCGGTCATAACTGTAGCCGTCAAGTAATGAGCCTGGCCTATGATAAAGCTCCGACCATAACTGTAGCCGTCAAGTAATGAGCCTGACCTAGGCTAAAGTTGCGGTGCTAGCCCCAATAGCCAGCACAATTGCAGGTCGGGTCCCAACAGGAAAATGATAAAGCTCCGGCCATAACCATAGTTGTCGAGCAGACTACAGGCTAATTCACCAGACCAAAATAAGCAGTTCTGGCTTATGACAACCAGCTGACTACAGGCCATATTTCTAGGCCAAAATAAGCAGCTCTAGCTAACGACAGCCAGCAGACTGCAGGCCAGGTCGCCAAGCTAAAACAAGTAGCTCTAGCTTACAACATCCAACAGATCGTTAACCAGATCACCAGGCTGAAATAAGCAGCATAAGCTTAGGACAGCCAACAGACTGTATGCCGGATCACGATGATGCAGCGTAAGCACGCGTTTGGAGTGTAAGCGCAAGCACACGATGAAACAGCCATCTGACAGGGTAGGCTGCATCATCAACCACCAAGGTCAGAAACATACAATTGTTCACTTGTATAAGATGACCATAAATGCTATGTGTGTGCTAGTAATCGAACAACTGTATGATCGATGACATCATAGTATAATCGATAAGTTGACTCAGGTAAAGAAAGCTCGGCAATCAGCATGCCCAAGCAGGATGCTGATTAATTATCAGCCTGAAATGGCAGAACAATAAAATCCCCTTAGCATGTTCAAACAGGACGTTGATCAACCCCTTGTCTGTTAAGGTAGGGTCACTGTATAGCAGCCTCATAAAAAGGAGGCAACGGTTGTTTGGAAATAACTTAAAATGAAACCTTTTTTTAAACTAAAAGGGGGAAGAGAGGCAGGCAGGGAAATACAAGAAAACATACCTTACCTACACAGGCATAAGGAACGGAGTTGCGATGCCAAGAGGGTCGCAACCAGGAAGAATTTTACGGAGCCGTGACGTAGATTCCAGGTCGACTCAGCATCAAGGATTAATGAGGTCAAAATGAAAGAATTCATTCATCATTTATAAGGCCAGGAAGCAAAGTCCAAGTCGATGCCAGGAGGGTTGCAATGCGTGACCCAGGCCAAATTTTACGGAACTTCAATGCAGAGTCCAGGTCGACTCAGGAGTCAGCAGAGTATAATTCTATCATTAATGAGTCCAAAATAAAATAATTTAGTTATGATTTATAAGGCCCGGACGCAAATCACGGGCTGATGCCAGGAAGGTTGCAATGCGCAACCCGGTCAGAATTTTACTAAGCTGCCATGCAGAGTCCAAGTCGACTCAGAAAGCAGCGGCGTATAATTCTGTCAAAGATTATTGAGACCTAAAAATAATGATTCAGTCATGATTTATAAGGCCTGGATGCAGAGCCCAAGCTGATACCAAGAGGATCGCCATGCGCGACCCATGCAGAATATTACGGAGCTGCGACGTAAAGTTCATGTCCACTAAACAGGAAGCATCGTATAATTCTACCAAATATTATTTAGGCTGAAACAAAATAATTCATTCATTATTTATAAGGCCCGAACGCAAATCCCAGGACGATGCCAAGAGGGTCGCGGAGCTGCGATGTAGAGTCCATGTCGACTCAGGAGGCAACGGCGTATAATTCTGTCAAACATTATTGAGGTCAAAACAAGAGAATTCGGTCATGATTTATAAGGCCCAAACGCAAAGCCCAGACCGATGCCAGGAGGGTTGCATAATAACGGTAAATAAAAATTTAATATTTAAAAATTATTTGTTATAACGAATTAAACAATATCATATATGATAATATTGGTGTTCATATATCTATTCAAATATGACATCAAACTTAGACAAGAAATAGTGTTCAAAAAGCAAAGTGCAAGTTTAGGTGCGACGGATGGAGTACTAAAATTAGTCATTTTCTTTTTTAAAAAATCAAGTGAACATTTTTGTAGAGTAGTTAAAACTAATTATTTATTTAAATTATAAATCAATCATTATAGTAAAATAAATGTAAAGTCTTTAAAATAGAGAGTCGGTTGGAGTTGGAGCAAAAAAATTATTTTGAAAAAAAATGGATAGCCTGTTGGACTTCCTCTAATGATTTGATAAAAATCATTAAAGATTTTAAAAGCATTCGCAATGTTTCCTTTTTAACCCTGGTTTCCTTAATAAGAAACGCTCATTATTTAAGAGGAACCATTGTAAAAAAAAATTAAAAAAAACTCCTTAATTAGGCATTGAAGCAGCCTGCAAGGTCTGGCTGGGTTGCTGAGCCCCACCCAGCTCATTGTCCCAGGCATGCAAATGTGAGCTCGCCCCCAGCGTGCAAAATGTTTTTGCCCCAATGTGCCACGTGGTACCCTATGATTGGGCAACGTGGCAACATTTGTACCTCAAATTTTTTAAAAATTTAAAACCTTATTGGAACACGTGGCCCAATCAGGTAGTGTCACGTGTCCCAACCGAAATTTTAAAAAACAATTTTAAAATTTCTGCAAAAAAAAAATCTGCTATATAAAAATCCAAAAAAAATCTTTACAATTTCTATTTCTATTTTTCAAAATCTAAATTAAAATTTGATCATCTTTAAAAATCAAAATTACATTCTTCAAATATATATATATATATATATATTTAAAGAATGTAATTTTGATTTATATATATATGGTTATTTTTAATTATGGTTCATAAAATAAATTTTAAATATTGATATTAATTTCGAAAATTAAAATTTTCGTAATGAAATTAAATTCAAAAATTACACATGTATTATTAAATTTCACATTTGAATTTACTTTGTTTGGTAAATTTATTTAAATTAATTATTAAAAGTAAAATTAATGAGTGAGTTAGAAAAAATCAAAATTGAGTCTATGAAGAGATTTCAAAGAAGGCTCAACCACTGTAGGGGTAAAAAAAACAAGTTGATTTAGTTATGAGCTCAATTGATGATGTAGAAAAAAAATTGATTATTTAATAAATTAAAACCGCAATAGCAGAATCAGAGCGAGCCTACCATTGTACATAGTCTTAAGCAGTTGGTTTATCTTTATTTATAAAATGCCAATGATTGACACTTGACATTTTTATATTTTTAATTATAATTTAAAAGCAAAAGAAGTTCTTAATAAGTACTTATTTAAGAAGATTCATTGTTGGTAGTCAATTCTTACTTAATTTTTATCAGAAATTATGATGCGGTAACACCTTAAGATGTCCTACTTAAATACAGTACCATTGCGGATGCTCTACCGTCTCCACCCACGATTTAATTTATTATTTGTTATCATATTGGATGCATGAAAACACATAACAGCTGTTCACATAATCAAGTACTCTATCTCTTTGAATTCTGCATATCCACTTTTCACTGGAAGAAATAAGAGCATCCCTAGAACTTAAAGCTTTCTGGCAAGCTGAGATTCAGGCTGCAAAATACAAGGACAACAATTAGATTTCTTTTTCAAGGAGAATACAACAGCTAAGGAACACAATACTTATATTCTGTTACCTCTTTCTTTACAGGCTCTTCTTTCTCAGACAGAACTAACTCAATATGACATGGAGAAGACATGTAGGCTGCCAAGATTTTCAATAATCCATTTAATATTGAATACATTGGGTATAATCGGATTGAAGTAGATGATAGTCTATCACTTACGATTGATCCTTCCATGAGCACGGTATGTCCTACGCCTTTGCCTTTGGGCCCGATTCACCTGGATGTGGGAAATGAAAAGCGAATCCACATCGAGGCCTTTCACCTGGCAAATCATTAGCAAACGAACATCATAAATGCATCATTTTTACCAAGAAAACTGAATGCTCTAGGAGGCCATGAATGAGACAATACCTCTGCATTACTTTCAGCATTCTTCAGCAAATCCAAAATAAATTTTGCAGATTTAACAGGCCATCTTCCCTGTCCATTAGAATGTCTGTTCTTGGCCTGAGCTGTGCGGCCAACACCTCGACAGAAGCGTGTGAATGGAATGGCCTGCTTATGAACCAAAACATCCTCCAGATACCTCTTAGCCTTGGTTAAGGGCAGCTTACGGATGGCATGTGCAGTTTCCCTGGTATTCTACAAAGACAAGAACCAGGATTATTTTGATTGTTTTCATTAGGGACATACTGAGACCAAACAAAAAGGAAGTGACACAGTAATAAAAAATAAGAAGTCATATCCACAAAATAGTATGTCATCAGAAGTTGACAAATGGATACAGTTAAAAAATTCTTTCAGGCTGCCAAATAACAAATCACATCATATAAATATATGAAAATGTAGGGAAGATGATTGTTGAAAGATTTCAACCAGATATGAAACACAACTGCCCATCCTCCCAAACAATCATTTAGCAGAGATTACTTTCGAGCAAAGTGCAGTAGTAAATCGGCACTACGTCGATACACACAATACCCTGCATATACCCAATGTGTAATGAGCAGACAGCCACTCATGGACAATCTCAACTCAAGTCTTCAACATTCAGCAACGATTCAACATCGTTACCTCACTCTTAAATACTAAAACAAGGACTAAACACTTGCGTGCTTGGTCAAGGCCAATACAATCATAGAATATTCAAAATGCCAATTTTAATCAAGCATCGAACTTCTAGACACATGACAAATACAAATATAGGGAAGATGATTGTTGAAGTTTTCAACAAAATATGAAATACAACTGCCCATCTTCCCAAATGATATTGCAGAGAATACTTTTCGAGCAAAGTGCATTAGTAATCTAGCACCACGTCGATACACACAATCTTTGCTTGCGCCTAACAAATATTCTAAGGTTAAGAGTAGCAAACCCTCAAACTCAAATATCACATAGAACAAATTATAATCTGCCACCTTGGTAGAAATAACACAATTGTGTATGAACACATCAAATCCTAGTGTGAAGCTTAATAAGTAAGATAAAACTGTGAATGTGACATACTACTCAAATGGCAAGTTGGATGACAATGTAGCATCGTTTACTGAACCTTTCTATCATTTGGAAATTCAAGAGGTTCACCCAATAACAGTGCAGGATTATTTTCCCTGAAGTTTACGAGAGGCTCATTCAGTATTAATGAGAATAAAACCCTGCTTTTTTCATCAGGTTGTATGCGAAGTGTAAACAAGCAATGCAAACTGCTTTCATGAACTATTACATATTTTCCATAACAAGTGGAACTTAAAATATAAAATACCTTGAAATGGACACGAAGATCTGCACCCCTGGCCTTACAAGCTGCATTCAATCATTAATTAAAATAAGTACACGGCGATGACTATAAGAAAATAACAATGATAGAGGGATGGAGAAACTACATTTAGTGGGATTGTCGGGCTCCTGCGAGTACTTCACCTAGTTGGACATTCAAATGGAAAAACATTGATTCATATAGCTTCGAGTTCATCG
This sequence comes from Rubia tinctorum, assembly GCA_032355605.1. Taxonomy (NCBI): domain Eukaryota; kingdom Viridiplantae; phylum Streptophyta; class Magnoliopsida; order Gentianales; family Rubiaceae; genus Rubia; species Rubia tinctorum. Next base: position 3,955,289 of record JAULKM010000003.1, on the reverse strand, counting down.
TAACTGTAAGGGAACAAAATAATTGAATCGAGAGAGATGATTGAAGTGTACCATTGTTGGTGTACAGAGGATGAGAGACAGCCGCCGCAGTGAGTACTAGGGTTTCGCGGCGGAGAGGGAGATGGTTCAACCGGTTCCCTTGTCCTGGGCTTTTATAAGCGGCGTAGTGAACTAGGGTCTTTCGTACTGCAGAATGAATTAGTAAAAATATTTTTTAAAAAAAGAAAACAAGTTGCACTCCGTAACCCGTTACCTAGAGTTTATATATCAGATCTGATCTGATCTGATCTGATCTGATCTGAACTTAATCAAATAGAGCTAAACTAAAAATAAGTGTGTTGAAAATAGTAATAATATAACTAAAGTAAACTAAATTTCACCAAATTAGTTTGCCGCTGAACTGAATTTAAGTGCAGGTAAGATTTGGAGAACGAGGCCTCATTCATCACCCTAAGTTTTTAGAATGAAAAAGGTGCACTTATGCCCCTCGATTTTTGGATTGTGCACATATACCCCCAGTTTTTTGAAAGTGGATTAGTACACTTTGTGTCATCTGAAAAATTGATCAACATTAATCATTTTCGTATTTAAAGAAAATGACTACTTTGCCCTTTTGAAATAAAAACGCTCACCTTCATTTCTCAGCCCCAACCCACAGTCGATTCGGTGAGGGTGTTGGTGATAAGAGGTCAAAATGTCATTTATTATATTTTAATTAGTTTAGTATTTTTAGGAGGTCAACACTATACTCTTTTTCCCATTGGATTTTTTAATGAAGTAGTGTGATCATTTTAGTTTATTATTATTATTATTAATGAAGTCATAAACTCCGTCATGTTGACTTAGAAGAGTTTTGGTAATATTTTAATTAGTGTTTAGAATATTAATTTTATTTTGATTAGAATTAGATTTGGTAAGATTAGATAAAGTAATATTTTATTAGAATATATATTGAAGCAGCCAAGAATATGGACGAAGAATCCTTGAAGGATTTGAAGAATTGAAGTGTCGTGATTGACGAATTGCATGGATTCAGGATTGCTTCTTAGATTGTTTCTTGGATTGCTTCTTGATAAGGATAATGGCACCTTGAATATTGTTGAGAATATGCACGGTGGATTGCATGGGTTATTACAAGAATAAGTATATTATTCTTTCAAATGATCAGCATGGATTATGGAAGGTCGCATGGATTGTAATTATTTGGTTAGAATGCACGGCCAGCTGTATCAACATGGCACGGCCATAATTATAGAATTTTAGATTTGATTTTTGGTATTTTAGTTAAATATGGTTTTAGCTTCTTAAAGCTGCCATAAAATTTGATTCTGATTTTGAC
>JAULKM010000003.1:3934615-3945236 GCA_032355605.1 Rubia tinctorum | reverse complement strand
TCTACTTAGTTGTATTTAGTAAGCATATTGGGCTTAAAAATAGTATCTTTGAGAGGTACGGCGACGACCTCCCATGTGATCGTATTTGCACTGTCATCTATAATTCTTTGTTACTTTAGTAGTATAAATTAAGCGTAGTGTTTTCCAAATCAAAACCTCCCACTTTATTACCACACGTAGAGTGGCTTCTTCGTGTATCTTTTAACTACGTTTAACACTCGATAAAACCTCCCTTTCCTCGTGGACGACCCCAACATGCTACTATATACTTTCTAGTAGTTAGCCGCAATTAGAGCCTATAAATACTATCTTTGAGAGACACGACGACGCCCTCCCAAATTTTGGCACCGCTGCCTGGGAAAAGACATATTTTGTTGAGTGTTAGTGTAGTTCATTGTATTTTGTGTTTCTCTCGGTATGTTCTTGTTTGTTCATAGTTTGTGCTTGTTTTTTGTTTGCTGTTTTTGAAGGACGTATTGCCTTTGTTCTTGGTTTATGGTACGTGTTTATTCTAAGAACCGATAACCTTTGCATTACGACCCTAAATTCTTTGTGCTTCTTTGTTTTTATTTTCTTTTGTTCGAAGTATGTATTGCTTGAATTCTTGGTGTACTTCTACCGAGAATTCTTGCCCTGCTACTCCAAAATTTTGTTTTTTAAAAAATGGAATAACTCACCTTGAGGGAACTCATGATGAGAAGACATGCTCAACAAGTAATTTTTTGTAGGATTCTATTGGTCCAGCAAATTGCGGCTGCTAGGGTTTTTAAGCCATTTTGGCCTATTTCAAGGCCCAATTTCCTAGTACTATATATATGGACCTTTATCTACCATGGTTGAAATTTATGCTCATTTTTAGACTTCAAGTGTAGGCTAGAGAGATAAAGTTCTCTGCTTTCTCTCTAAGTTCTCTGCTTTCTCTCTAGGTTAAATCCAATGAAATACGTAGGTTCAATGCTTAGAGAGTAGTTAATCAACTTGGGGATTTTGTTTGTATTCATGAAATAATGCTTGTTTTGTGAGATTTCTTAGATCTACCTATTTCTATATGTTTGTGATTATTATGTTGACTTGTTCTTCATGTTCTTGTTAATTGCATAATTGTTACACTAAGATTTGCACACACCGTGGTGTAATTTCATGTTAGTGTAATTATTGATATCCCCCAGGGAAGGAAACCTATATGTGCTTAGGGTAACGATAGTCCGAAACTGTGTGGGTGTGTGCACGCGGGTTGCCAAGTCAACGTTACGATCGACCATACACTAGTAAGTCAGTGAGTTGGTCCGAATGTTTACAGATAGAGATAATTAGAGTAGCGAACTAGGGTTAGAGTTGCAACTCTACAACCATCGATAAGGTGCTTCTCCCCTTTGCCTTTTTAGGCTTAGGGAGAAGCATTTGTGGTGTAGTGCCCGGGATGTAATAATACGAGGGAGATTCAAATATGCACAGCAGGCAGGGCCGTTGTTGCACTCCCCCAATTACGGAGGCGGTGCCGATAGAAGAATACATGCGCACCCTACGTGACAAGTATAGGGAAGTGTTGACCATCAACCACACCACGTGTCACAAACACTAGAATAGGTTTGTAGTTCTTGTATGTGATGAAATCGAAGATCGAAACAACATTAATCATGTTACGTAAATACTCCCCTAGTGCTAGTTTATATAGTTTATTCTCTGTTGACTTGCATAATAGTAGTTGTCAGTTAAAAACCCCCAAAGGGTGTATTAGCAACACTGATTATTCCTGACGCATAATCAGATTGAGACCCAATCGCGGTTGTGTTTAGTTGATTATTAGATTCCTAACATCTATGTGGAAGACCCCAGTCTTGCCACTATCTATCCTTTTTGGTAGCATAGTATTAGGAACGGGAGCAACATTACAAATCTTTATCTTTGAAACACTCTCCTCTCGGTTTAATTAGTGGATCTCCCGTGATTTATTAGCGACGCCGGGAGGGGCGGGTCAGTTGTCAACAACGCTTAACAAATAGAGTACGATACGCACATCCGGCCACACCCTTATAAACAACCACCACGTTGACCACAATCAAAGGAACGTGGCCCACAATAGACACCACGATAAGCACATCCTACATGGCGGGTAACACTCTGAATGTAAGGCGAAAGAGTCTATAAATAGGCAAGAGACTAAAAAACTAAGGTAAGTGGTAATCTACAGAAGACTCATACATAATCACTCGACACTAATTTTAGCATAAGATTTGTTACGCCAAACCAAATCAGAGAGATTTTTGTAGGAATGAGTACTCTACAATGCAGAATTAACAGGAGTTGCCACAATCATTTAAGGAGTTCATACGACAACATGTAGCAGTTATAAATTTTATCTTTTATTGTAGGAAGTTAGTTCCAACGAATGCTAGCGGGCACGTCAATAGGTAATTTTTTAAATTTTATATATAAAAATTTAGACGAAAATAACTCTGAAAAAATGCCTCGTGTCAACGCGTGACATGTTTTACCGGTTAGTTATTACCGGTAAAACTAACGCCACTTGGATTTTTTTTTTGAAAGATTACGTACGAGCAACAAAATTACATATTAACATCCTAATGTAGGGCATAATTAGGAGACACAACCATTAAATTTGTTGAAGTTCAGTGGAGTCTGAAACTCCATCAATTTGAATAGATAGAGACGCCCTCCTGAGAACCCCCAAACCCGCACCACCAACGAAACTGGAACCATCATGATCTTACCATCATCGACCGGCTGCAGGTTGAAAAACCACAGCGGAGGCCACCGACACACTCCCACGATACTAGGAACATCCAAACGCTGCATCACTAACAAATCGCCGCGCACCAAAAAATAGAACCACCACGATCTTACATCATCGACCACCTGCAGGTTGAGAAACCACCGCGTGGACTACCGACACGGTCCATGATACTGGGTAATACCCATCAACAAATTGCTCTAGTATTCACAATTTTAGATGAAATATGTTTTGAACCTGATCTCTTAATAATAGAGAGTCTGCTTGACACTAAACCATAACCAAATTACAACGCCACTTGGATCTAAACCTACATTCTAGATTTGTGAGGGTAAACTTTTGAACACTTGTATAGAGATAAATGGCTTGATTAGTAGTGCCAAAAACAAATTTAGTGATTGTAATTTTTAAGGGGCGTGTAGAATACTGATGGTATATGTGAAGGTGAAGTAGAAATGTGGAGACGGGAGAGGCAGCGACGGAGGGCTGTGGGCGTGGTTAGAAGTAAGATCTTCCGATGGCTTCTGATAGGCCTCGCATTCTTCGCCATATTACCTCCCATTTTCTTCCATTTTAAGCTCAGACGCTTCCAACAGGCTCGTCATTTTCGATTTCATTGTCTTTCGGATTGCATTTTGTCACTTACATTATTATCAAAGCATGGCGCATTATCCATATATTTTAATTTACTTTGCGGAATTTGGGTATGATTACCAAAAAAGGAAAAAAGAAAATTGGCAACATGTTTGAGATGATCATGCTTGAAGTTGATGTTGTTGTGAATATGCATCGGGGAAGAATTCTGTTGTTGGGTGAAGAAAGGCCTTACTGGGGTTTGAAGTCTTCATTAATCGTACGCAGGTGCAATTACGGAAGTGCAGGTGGCTAAACAATCCTCCTCTTGTATGTGCTCATGGTGGTGACTCCTCCAAAGCTTTCCCTAACACAGTAAGCATAACCTTTCTGTAGCTACATTATTGTCATTGCTCAGAAACCCACTTTTCTTTTTATATTCAAGGTCAAAACCCACTTTTTATATAAGGATTGCCAACTGTTCCTCACATTGGTGGTTGACAGAGTTATAATTCAATATATAAGATCACGAGTTACCCTTGCACAGTACCAATTGGTTTTACGATAGGAGCCCATGATTCTATTACCAACCAAACCAAAACTCATTAAAAGGTTGGTCATGGGGAATATAGAAAATGGAGAGTAAATGGTACAAAAATGGAGGAATTATATGTCTTCACATGAGCTAATTTCATAAACCTTCTGGGACAATGTGTGTGGATGCACTTCAAGTCACTGTCAATAAACTGATAGGACTGGACATCTTTACTCCCAGTATCATAACTCTCCCAGAGATGGCTTATTAGAATTTTTATCTTCTTGAGATAGTTTTTTTTTCTTTCTGTATGCTGATTAGCGAAGGAAAAGAGTTATGTGAAGTTCAATTGCTTACAGTAATGTGAAGTTCTCCATGCCATTTACTTTGTATATGTTGAGCTGCTTCATATTTTACAATGTTAAAATGTTAGTCAGATCTAGAGGTATTCAAGTCTCTAAACATCCCAAATAACTAGAACTTCAAGCCCTTTAAGTAATTTACTCTTTAAAAACACAATTAGTCCTTTGAACATTGTGATGACTTTGCTACTTAGAAATTTGAACGACATGAAGCGTAGCTTCCAGCTGTAAACACTTTTAAAAAACACAACATTTTTAAAAGCGAAAACCATTAATTAATTTTTCCATTTTTATCATGCCTGAAAGGTAATCATAATAAGCAGAAGACAAGGTCTTGAAATGCAGGTATTGCTATAGAGAGTTGTTTTATGGTGGTAGTAGATGGAAAAATAACAGACAATATTAAGCTGAAGAAATATGCTGGTAACAAAGAACATAAAAAGATAAATAGGTATTAAGATCCAAGTGTTTCTGTTTTTAATGCTTTTGAGTTTTTATCTTCCACCAGATGGATGCATATCGTGCTGCTCTTCACTCTCAAGTTGATTGTATTGAAATAGATGTATCTCGTTCTCTCGATGGGGGACTGTTTGCTCTTCATGACAGGTACATTACTATATTATATTAGGCTTCAGTTCTATCCTGGTTTGGCAATGTTTCTGATTCATTATTTTGTTGGATGACACTTCATTGCCTGACCACTTATGTTGTATTTCAGAATGGCTGAGACCTTTTTAAGGAACTTGTTTGTTATATGTTATAATCTCGTTATAATATCTCTGTGACACTCTGGCTTCTTGTATATGCTACATTTCTCCAAGTCACATAGAAAATCATCGGAGGTTGCATGATTTCATTGTGAAGTAACTTTTCCCGAGACAAGAAAATACAGAATTTATTTAGTGCTGAATTGTGCAATATTCCCTTTTGTTCTACATGCAAAATGATAAGAAGATTGTGGATGCATGTTCTTGAACCATCACATTTTGGGAATTATCGCACTATATTGGAAGTTGATTTTCACAAATTCCAGACAGGGAGTTGCAACAAATATTGGGAAACAGCACGTCTAGGGTTGGGCACATGAGCAGGAGAGAGGTGACGTGATATTTATGTGTTGTCTGCATTTAGTTTTTTTGTAAACATGATGCACTGCATTTCTTATTTGTGTTTTATTTCCCTTTCTTGCCATAATAGTTCTTCAGTATGGAAACTCCCTACTAGCATGATTCTAAAAAATGGTGGGTCGAGGGGCGGGGGAGGGGGTAGAAAGAAAAGATATACCAAGGTTCTGATTCTGATGTTGTCTGCTGAAAGTTTATAACCCCCAGTGAAGAAAGTTAATCATTAATGCCTGAGTCTTATGTGTCATTTAGGAAAGAAGAAGATAAAAAACCTGCCTACAACAAGGTGGGGACTTGGGTAAGGGGGAGTCCCTCTCCCTCCAATTTGGTGTAAGAGGCAGCAATCAGATCTATGGGTGGTCAGTCAGTCTCATTTCTTAGGAAGTGTCTCATTCTTTTATGACAAAACAGTGCAGTACTTCTCAGGCTAGCAGCCTAGCTGTGAACCTGGTCTTTAATTCCAGAAAATTTTCATTCTTTCTCTGAAGTTGGCTGCTCATCACTTCCAAGTTGTGCTTGTTTTCCTAACTTTTTGGATATACTCATATCTATTCCTCATATTGAAGGAAATTTTATGTCAACTTGGAAATTTCTGTAGGAAGTGGTGATTGTTTAGTTTCTGTGTCAGAGTATAGTCTTACTTTTTGGTAGTTGATGAATATAGTAAACTTAATTTGTCAAGATAGAAAAATAGAACTCCTTAGTTTCTGCGTGGGAGTATAATTCTTATAGCTGCTAACTGTAGTTGATAGGCATAACACCGTTTTTGAGCATGTGAAATGGTCTTGATACATGCTTATCCAAAGTTATTTTGAGAGCTCGTATTGGTCATAGTTTGATATGGCGATGTAATCTTCTTTCTTTGTTTCATATTATCTGTGTCTGAGTGGGAAGCCTGGAAGCCAACTGCTGATAACTGTGGATTGTTTTAAAAAATATTACATTTTAGTCTGCTACTGCAGATAGAAGAACTAAATGACAACAATCGTCGTGCATCGAAGTTTCATGACATATTCATTCCTTCAGTCGAAGATGCATTGAGGGTAACTTGCAGTTTTACTCACAACTCCTTTCTGTCTGTCCTTTTCTTTTAGTCTTTGAAGCTTCATCATGTTTCTGGGAGATTACAACAATTTCCATTATGGCTGTCCTATTGCCTTAATAGCAATATTTGTTTCGTGAAGTAGCCACACCTTGATACTGAGCTGCATATTATCAGACTGCTGATCTGTTACATTGATATCTGAAATTAGAGTCATCGGCTTTCCATCTATATTAATTTTTTCTTTTCTTGAATTCCAGTTGGTTTCAGGTTCAGTTCGCCAGGTCATTCTGGATGCAAAAGTTGGACCTCCATCATTTGAAAAAGGACTTGCAAAGGATATAATATCGGCTGTAAGTTGGATATATTAAATATGTCTACAATAATCTTGAAATTTCAGGTTGTAATTCTGATGGTTTGTTATAAACGCTTTGCTTGACCTATAATTGGTCTTCTGCAACTCACAGACAAGTAGGCTGTGTTGTTTCTCAGTCCCTCAGCATCTGTTCCACCACGCAGCATCTTCTGGGATATTAACTTCTTCTTGGTTAACAAATAAAGTCAAGTCCATTTTTATGCTGCAAGTAGTTTTAAGGTTTTCTTATTATCTCCTCTCTAGGTTATAGGGACAAGTATGTTGGGAACACCATATATTTGTTGATTTGAGTCAGCTAACTCTCTTTTTCCTGACCCGGGTCATTTATTTGTGACTGGAATGCACTATAATCTCTTAATTTTGTGCCTGGCGGCGAGCAGGTAGAGAAAACTCAGTGTAACAATTGCGTTGTATGGGCCAAAAGTGAGAGTCTAGTAAGGGACATAAAGAAACAATCTGCAGATGTTGTGGTAATAGTTCTTACTTTTAGCTCTCTGATCACATATCTTCTTTATAGAGTTTGTTATACACATCTGCACTGGGTAGTTGGTCTAAAATTGTGATACTTACTGCAGGTCGGCTACATAGTAATGACGGACCCTGCAACAGGAACGGTTTGGTTGATGAGAATTTAGTCAAAATTGTGCATAGGTATGTAGCACGACCTATCACCTACAGCTAGCGGATAGGCCTTTGCAGATATTTCTTTGTTAATTGTGTTGGTTGGGTTGCAGGAGGAAGAAGAAGGTGTACGTGTGGACAGTGGATGACGAGGTGTCAATGCGAAAGATGTTGGTTGAGCAGGTGGATGCAGTGGTGACTGGGAATCCTACGTTATTTCAGAGGGTTATGCAAAATATGAGAACGGAATGCGCAGAGGCAGGGTTTTCGCTGTCATCTTGATCTGTTAACAGAATTCGGTATACTTACAAGATTGATGGATTGATAGTCCAGAACATTTATTGATGTGAAAACCAATTCCATTGATCCCTTGTGTACTCTGAATCGTCCTATGAATAGACAAAAACCTGATGGTGTTTGATGCAAAATCAATATTGCATGAGTTGTTTCATGATGAGGTGAAAATGCTGTCAACGACGCAATTGTTTCGATACACAACTGATTCAGGGGCTACAGATGGGTGTTATATGTTAGTGGAAGTCAACTTGAACTTGAGCTTCAAGCAAAAGGAAAGATGGGGCATGAATATTATTAATTAAGGATTAATTGGTGGTTTGAACTTGAGGTGCAAGCTAATTAAATTAATCAATACTTGGATCCAGCTCGACTGAATCAAGAATGCCCTGCACCTAGACCTAGTGTAAATTTGGGTAATCGTGTCGGGTTGAAAACGGTTCGAAACATTTTATTCTAAGACATAATTATGAGAGCTCACCATTGAATCTATTGAAACTTAGTGGATCATGAAATTCGATTCATTTGCATAGTTAGGGATGCCCTTTTGAGAACACTCTAATGATGCACCACCATCGAACCACCGCCACTGAAACCGGAACCACCACCATCTCATCATCATCGACCACCTGCAGGTTGGGAAACCACAACGGAGACCACCGACACGGTACCATGGGCCTGGTAATCACCATCAAGAAATCGCTCTAATATTCACAATTCTTGATGGGGGTGCGTTTTGAAGTCTGGACCTCTCAGTTATAGAAAGTGTGGATTACCACTAAACCAAACCTAATTCACTGCTGTCGTAGTTTATTGTACTGAAGTTTTGTTCGGATTGGGTCATGTCAGTTATATTTTTTAAAATTTTCATATTGGATTTGGGTATATTTCAGACTATTTCATTTTGGATCAGGTCATTATACTACTCAATTAATGGGTTAGTTCAAGTTATGTTTCATTAATACCATTCTTACAATTGCATTATTATCGGGCTCTGTTTCATTGTATCATGTAACTTTTAGGACAAAGTCTTGTGCGAGACTGTCTTGCAGTGAGACCAGTGGTTGATTAGTAAATAATAGAGACTTAAGTTGGGATGGGATATTAATTATAATTAGAAAATTCGGTAGGGACGGAATTGATAATAAATGAAAGAAAAAAGTGCGTTTTTGACCATATTATTTTGTGAAAGTGCCAATATAACCCTGTAAAATCTAAAGTGCGAAACTAACCTAAACTTATTGATGAAAGTGCAAAACTAACCCTAACTTTTGATAACTTGTGCAATTATACCCAAAGTTTCCATCTCTATCTTTGACCCTGGAAAATCTAGCATTGACCATCCTAGAAATGACAAAAATACCCCCTGGTTAATTTTCTAAAAAAAAAAAATCAAGTTTCCCATTTTTTGAATGGCCGCCGCCTCCTCCTTATCCGCCACCACTAGATCTGCAATTTTCTCCTTCTCGTATTTCGGTTTTCTCTATGAAGATCGACCATTTCTTCTAGCTCTGCGCGGAGGGTGTGGTAATTGACGAGGTTGTCATTGTGGGTGATGCCAACGGAGCTGAAACGGTTGCTGGAGATGAAGGGTTGGACGTTCTTCAGCATTGATCCGCCGGAGGTGGAGTAGCGGACGTGGCTGATGGAAATGCTTTTGATACAATGGTTAAAGTGGAACTGGACAAAGAGAGGACATCCAACTGGGCTTGAGTAGAAAGCTGTGATGAATTGAATGAGCCCACTTTAATCCAAAGCCTAGTCGAGGAGGTCAGTAAAGGGAGGCCCAATAGGATCAGGAAGCAACTCAATTGGCTCAAGGATTATAATAAGACTTAGTCTTATCAGGGAAGGAAAGGTTATATAAGGAAGATTTGTACTGTTATTGTTTTTCTTATGCATTTACTGATTTGAGTATTTTGCATCACTCTTGGAGAGAGGGGCCTCTCGAAAAGCTCCCAAATTAAGCAATAGAACTTTCTTTTTCCTGATTGTTTTTAGCTTTGGTGTTTTCATTCTTCTGAACTCAGAATGAAGAACGAAAATGTTGTTGCTTTGGCTCAATCCATGGAGGCTAAGTTTCATGAAATTTCTCAAGCTTAACTTCAAGACCAATGTGAACACTTCAGGTCTCTCTTCGAGGAGCACCAAACATCGACCGCCACTCAGATTTCCTAGTTGTCTCCTCCCCCGAGTCCGGATCGTGCATCCGCCACTTCGTTCCCTGCTCGTGACCCCCCTTCACCAACTTCCATTGACTATCCGACAATAGGTCTTCATCAGCACTCGGTCCTTGACCCTCCGAGAACAGATCCTTCTCCGCTGCTGCACAATCTTTGTGTGGAGGTGCCCAGGTTCGATGGCTCAGCTGTTAAGGATTGGATTTACAAGATCGAGAAATTCTTCGATCTTCACCGGTGTCCGCCGCCGATCCGCCTCTCTGTCATCTCATTTCACCTGGATGGCGAAGCTTCCACATGGTTCCAATGGATGGAACATGGTGGTGGTCTTACAAGCTGGGAATCATTTTGTTTCAGCTTCGTGGTAGATTCAGTTTGTCAGTTTACGAAGATCCTTTGGGTCACGAGCAGGGATATGAAGTGGCTATTATTTTTCATGACTCAGCTGCGCTCGAATAAGCTCTTTGCGTAAGAAAGGGATATGAGATAGATTCCAACAATAGGTTAAAAAAATAGTAACTTACTGGTACCACTGTCACTCTTGTTTTAATGCTTAAATCAAGGTCTTTCTAAAAAATAAAGAGGTATGTGTGTCACCAGCTGAATTAGAGGGCTAACCCCTAACCTTCAATATAATTTTTCTGCAAGGAAATGACATAATTATTATAATACGGAAAATGCATCGAATGCTCTTGTTATAGAATAGGCAGCTGTGAGGGGATTGGACAATAAGGGCTTTGCGCCTTAGATGGTCTTGTCTTT
>JAULKM010000003.1:3923049-3934515 GCA_032355605.1 Rubia tinctorum | reverse complement strand
GTGTCTCATTATTTTATGACAAAACAGTGCAGTGCTTCTCAGGCTAGCAGCCTAGCTGTGAACCGGGTCTTTAATTTAAATTTTTTTTCATTCTTTCTCTGAAGTTGGCTGCTCATCTCTTAGGAAGTGTCTCATTATTTTATGACAAAACAGTGCAGTGCTTCTCAGGCTAGCAGCCTAGCTGTGAACCGGGTCTTTAATTTCAAAAAAATTTCATTCTTTCTCTGAAGTTGGCTGCTCATCACTTCCAAGTTGTGCGTGTTTTCCCAACTTTTTGAATATACTCATATTTATTCCTCATATTAAAGGAAGTTTTATGTCAACTTGGAAGCTTCTGTAGGAAGTGGTGATTGTTTGGTTTCTGTGTCAGAGCATAGTTTTGCTTTTTCGTAGTTGATGAATATAGTAAACTTAAATTATCAAGATAGAAACTAGAACTCCTTAGTTTCTGCGTGAGAGTATAATTCTTATTGCTGCTAACTGTAGCTGATAGGCATAACACCATTTTTGATCATATGGAATGGTCTTGATACATGCTTATCCAAAGTTATATTGAGAGCTCGCATTGGTCATAGTTTGATGTGACGATGTAATCTTCCTTCTTTGTTTCATATTATCTGTGTCTGAGCTGGAAGCCTGGAAGGCAACTGCTGAGAACTGTGGATCGTTTAAAAGAAAAATTACATTTTAGTCTGCTACTGCAGATAGAAGAACTAAATGGCAACAATCGTAGTGCATCGAAGTTTCATGATACATTCATTCCTTCAGTTGAAGATGCATTGAAGGTAACTTATAGTTTTACTCGCAACTCCTTTCTCCCTGTCCTTCTCTTTTAGTCTTTGAAGCTACATCATGTTTCTGGGATATTACAACAATTTCCATTTTGGCTGTCCTGTTGCCTTAATAGCAATATTTGTTTCATGAAGTAGCCACTCCTTCATGATACTGAGCTGCATGCTATCAGGCTGCTGATCTGTTACATTGATATCTGAAATTAGAGTCATCAGCTTTCCATCTAAGTTAATTTTTTCTTTTTTGATTTCCAGTTGGTTTCAGGTTCAGTTCGCCAGGTCATTCTGGATGCAAAAGTTGGACCTCCATCATTTGAAAAAGGACTTGCAAAGGATATAATATCTGCTGTAAGTTTGATATATTAAATATGTCTACAACAATCTTCAAATTGCAGGTTGTAATTCTGATAGTTCGTGATAAACGCTTTGCTTGACCTATAATTGGTCTTCTGCAACTCATAGACAAGTAGGCTGTTGTTTCTCAGTTCCCTCAGCATCTGTTCCACCACGCAGCATCTTCCGGGATTAACTTCTTCTTGGTTAACAACTAAAGTCAAGTCTATTTTTTTGCTGCAAGTAGTTTTAAGGTTTTCTTATTATCTCCTCTCTAGGATCTAGGGACAAGTAGGCTGGGAACACCATATATATGTTGATTTGAATCAGCTAAACTCTCTTTTCCCTGACCTAGGTCATTTATTTATGAGCGGAATGCATTATAATCTCTTAATTTTGTGCCTGGCGGCGAGCAGGTAGAAAAAACTCAGTGTAAGAATTGCGTCGTATGGGCCAAAAGTGACAGTCTAGTTAGGGACATAAAGAAACAATCTGCAGATGTGGTGGTAATAGTCCTTGCTTTTAGCTCGCTGATCACATATCTTCTTTATGGAGTTTGTGATACACATCTGCATTGGGTAGTTGGTCTAAAATTGTGATACATGGTGCAACTTACTGCAGGTCGGCTATATAGTGATGACGGACCCTACAACAGGAACTAGAGCAGACTTGCTGAGGATGAGAGATGCTGGAGTAGTTGGAGTATATCACGGTTTGGTTGATGAGAATTTAGTCAAAATTGTGCATAGGTATGTAACACGACCTATTACCTACACCTAGCTGATAGGCTCTTGCAGATATTTCTTTGTTAATTGTGTTGGTCGGGTTGCAGGAGGAAGAAGAAGGTGTACGTGTGGACAGTGGATGACGAGGTGTCAATGCAGAAGATGTTAGTTGAGCAGGTGGATGCAGTGGTGACTGGGAATCCTACGTTATTTCAGAGGGTTATGCTAAATATGAGAACGGAATGCGCAGAGGCAGGGTTTTTGCTGTCATCCTGATCTGTTAACATAATTGGGTTATACTTACAAGATTGATGGATTCATAGTCAATACACCAGAACATTTATTGATATGAAAACCAATTCCATTGATCCCTTGTGTACTCTGAATCGTCCTATGAATAGACAAAAACCTGATGGTGTTTGATACAAAATCAATATTGCATCAGTTTTTTTCACGATGAGGTGAAAATGCTGTCAACGACGCAATTGTTTCGACACACAACTGATTCAGGGGCTACAACACGATCTGTTAGAAAGAAGAATGAAAAGAGTAGTTGCAGAATGCCAATTACAGAGTGATCACGAAGGGCTAACAAAGCTTCCAACAGAAACACAGGATGCGAGACAGCGATCCTGTCCTCTTACGGCTACATCCCTGAATGATTTACTCTTAAGATCATACACCAAAAGATTTCCCCAGAAGGGTTGCAAGAGTAGCTTCCTCCTTTCCTTCAGAAGCGCCACCGGCTTAAACTCCCTAATCTCCACATCTTCATGTTGCAAGTCAATAGAGGCTAGCATAGTCCAAGAGCTCTCAACTCCATATTCCTCCATCACCCAAATATCTGCACTGCGCTTTTCGCGTGGACTTCTTGAATGAGCAAAGCACACTAAGCAAAGGCAACCATTCAAGCAGCTCAACTTCACGATCAAGTATGGAGTTACGTAGCCTGGATTTACAGGGAAAGGCCCGTAGGAAATCTTCCGAAATTCATAGGTCCCGAGATCAAAGGCAAGAATGAAGTTTTCAAAGCTCCACGACCTACCATCCACAACCCAATGCATCGCGCCATTAGCGAAAGCGAAATCATCAGGGAAGTATCCGTACTTTGCCTGCAGGTCAAGCATAACAGCATCACTTATTATCCTCCATGAGTTCTGCTTCAGACTATAAACACAGAGTTCATAGAGACTGTAGCCCTTCCCGTCGAAACCCGGAGGATCATTTATATACCATTTCACCACTTTGTAGTCATCATTGAGGTGGTCGTACCCAAATGCAGTCTGTACAGAAAACCTATACGTTTTGGTATACTCATACGGCGGAGAAGTGATGCGAAGAGAGTAGTTACTGCGAGTGAAGGGATTCCAAAGAATGAAATCACCGGTCCAGAAATTGGACAAACAAAGAATCCCATTACAGGATCCTGCAAAGTCAAGCCCACGTTCTTCAAACTCCATTGGAGGGCTGCTGAGCTCTTTGGCAATGGCCTTGCACCCTTTTCTGCCATCCTTGACCATGGAAACAAATGTGTAAAACTGATTTCCAACCAAGGCAATGATTCTGCTGTCAGGATGGGGGTGCGTTTGAATGAGACTGCAGCTTCTTCTGCAATGCATTTCCACCAAGTAAGAACTATCAATCACATCGCGCCATGATTTTGATACGCATCTGTATCGAACCAAGGAATCAAATGGCAGTTTCAGAAGAATATTGGCAAGGGTATGGTCTGGGATGTAGTCTGACATTAGGCTAGCTTATTTGGGATCGAGAAAATGTGTTTTGAGTTAATGTGATCTCCATTGGATGAGATGTTACATGTTATATGTCGGTGGAAGTGTGGAAGTCAACTTGAACTTGAGCTTCAAGCAAAAGGAAAGATGGGGGAACCGTAGATTATGAATATTATAAGGATTAAATCGGTGATTGGAACTTAAGGTGCAAGCTGACTAAATTAATCAATACTTGTTGGATCCAGCTCGACTGGATCAAGGATGCCCTGCACCTAGAGTTGTCAATTCGGGTAATTGTGTTGGGTTGAAGGCGGTTTGGATTGCGACAGGTATTGAAATATGTTGATTTCTCTTTGTCAGGTCGGGTTACTTTTGTGTCGAGATGTATCTTTTTTTTCTCGGGTTAGGTTGGGTCATGTTGGGTTAGGTTACACTCGGGTCGGGTTATTGGAGGGTTAGGTTACACTTGGGTCGGGTTATTGTCGTGTAACTTTTTTTCCTCACGTTAGGTCGGATCAGGACAAATTATTGTCGGGTTAGGTCGGATCGGGTTATTTTTGGATCGGTTTATTTTCGGGTCGGGTTAGATCACGTCGGATTACTGTCACGTAGTTTTTTTTAAAGATTACATACAAGTAACCAAATTACATATAAACATCCTAATCTAGGACCTAATTATGAGACACCACAATTGAATCTATTGAAACTCAGTGGAGTATGAAACTCAGTGGAGTATGAAACTCCATCCATTTGAATAGTTAGGGATCCAAACGCTGCACCACCATCGAACCACCGTCACCAAAACTGAAGCCACCACGATCTCACCATCATCGACCACTGCAGGTTGGTAAACCACACTGTGGACCACCGACACGGTTCCATGTCGCAGGGTAATCCTCATCAAGAATTGCTCTAATATTCACAATTCTTGATTGGGGTGCGTTTTGAACCCTGGACCTCTCAGTTACAGAGAGTGTGAATTACCACTAAACCATACCCAATTCACCACGTCAAGTAGTTTACTCTGCTGAAATTTTGTTCGGACTGGGTCATGAGTATTAGATTTGGGTATAGTTCAAGCTATTTCATTTTGGATCAGGTTATGTACTACTCAATTATTGGGTTAATTCAGGTTATGTTTCAATAATACCATTCTTACGATTGCATTATTATCGGGCTTTATTTCATTGCATCATGTAACTTTTAGGATAAAATCTTGTGCGAGATGGTCTTACAGCGAGACTAGTGATTGATTAGTAAATAATATAGACTTAAGTTGGGATGTGGTATTAATTACAATTAGAAAATTATGTAGGGACGAAATTGATAATAAATATAAGGGAAAAGTGCCTTTTAACCATATTATTCTGTGAAAGAGCCAATATAACCCTGTAAAATCTAAAAATGCAAAACTAACCCTAACCCTAACTTATTGATGAATTGTGAAATTATGTCCAAAGTATCCATCTCGGGCTTTGACCCTGAAAAATTTGGCATTGACCATCCTAGAAATGACCAAAATACCCTTTGTTAATTTTCTAATTTTTTTTGATTTTCCCATTTTTTTGAATGGCCACGCCCCCTCCTTATCTACCACCACTAGCTCTGCAATTTTCTCCATCTTGTTTTTCAATTTTCCCGATGAAGACCGACCTTATTTCTTCTAGCTCTGCATGGAGGGTGTGTTAATTGACGATGTTGCCGTTGTGGGTGAAGCGAATGGACCCGAAGTGGTAGCCAGCGACAAAGGGTTGGACGTTCTTCAGCATTGATTTGTCGGCGGTGGAGAAACGGACGTGGCTGATGGCGATGCTTGTCGGGAGCTTGTCAAGCTTGGACGTCGATGTATACAACAGGGGCGAGAGGCTTCTGAGTCACCTTAAATGCTGACCACACCGCACTCTTGTTTGTCATTGTTATCGTCGTTGAAGTCCACCACGACGGAAATAGGGCTTTCGCACAGCGCTGCCGTGATGGTGAGGCTGAGGTTTGCGGCGCGGTGGTGTGGTTTAGGGAGGGTTTTTGGGAAGGCGGAGTAAGTGAGGTTGTTGTTTTCGTGAGGGGATATCGCTTAGAGGAAGAGGAGATGGAGGTCATGACGCCGGTGGTATCGATGAAGGAGCTGGCAGACGATGCTGGAGCTATAATTGTTTTTTCAAAATTTCAAAATTTAATTTTTTATAGGGGTATAATTGTCATTTCAAAGAATTTCATCCAAATTAGCCATTGACTATTAGTCAACCCACTTCAGGGTTATATTGACACTTTCCAATTTTACAGAGTTATATTGGCACTTTCAATCGAAACAAAAGGTTAAAAACACACTATCCTTACTATCCATCGCCTTTTTTTGTCTTCCCACTACAAGAAACACGACCCTTTACTTCGGTTCTGGATGACTTTTTACCTCAGTTACGTTCATAAAAATAATTAAGGTATAGTGGCATAGTAAAAAGTGTATTTTTTTACCGCGGTTCATAAACGAGGTAAATAGTATTTTTTACCTCAATTTTCAAAAAATAACCGAGGTAAAAAGTATGACTGAAACCCAGTTTGATGTCGCAAGTATTTTTCAAACTGCAGTAAAAAGTAGGACCAAAACCCGGTGCGATGTGATATGTATTATTTATGGAAATAATAAACTACCAAAAGTAGAATCGATGTCGATTCTGCTTTCGGTAGTTCATATCTGAGAATAGTTTTCCAGCCAGTGAAAGATTTCCAACCAGATCTCACAACTCGAATTTTGCAAAACAATAGTTTGAATTTATTCAAAATCAACTCGAATTCCAATAGCTCTGATTTGATTAAATTCAACTCAAATAATAGTGAAGCTTTAAAGAGAATATACATCAACCTTATTTACAAAAAAGAAAAAAAATAGATTTCAGTGGCCGGAAATCTTGGCTGTTGGCGGAGCAGCTACGGACACGGTTGGAGTAGTGGTGGATGCAGGCGGAGCAGTGATGAGACATCAAATGCATGTATTTTCCAAAACATTTAACATCTCTTTTCTTGTCTTTTGGCTGGTAGATTTATAGATTTAGATATGTTTACATCATAAGGGGTTTACACGAGCGTTCTCGATTTTCATATCTAAATCCTTTATTTTGTAATCTATTTTGAGTCTAATGAATTTATGTCCTAACGAGAACCTATATTCTATTTTGTGAGCTCATTTGTAGATCACTCGTAAGAATTTCACAGTTGCTTAGTGAATGCCATTCACAAGGATGGTAGAAAACTGATGGTCACGAGTCAAAACGTGGTAGTATATAGATGCACTGAAGAAAAGAGCTAAGTCTGGAAAATTCGAATAATGATACAGGCCATGCACACTGGCATGACCCATGCCATAGCTCGTACTGAGGAAGTGAAGGCCAAAATATGGGCCGTGCAAACCATCACAACCCGTGTTTGAAGAACTGCAAGGTTTGAAGGTCCAGGCAATGTGATGTTCAACCTAACACGTCCCACACAATCAAAAAATGGTTTGAAGGTTTCTATCCGACAGATCATGCACTCAAAAAATGAAGAGGAACGCTTCATACAACGGGCTATACAATTTAGCACGACTTGTGCCCTCAGAAAGCCTGGGAATGGCCTCCAGCCGATGCCCCGTGCACTATGGCACGGGTCATGCTGGCTGGGGCGTGCAATATGGCATGAACCGTGCCAATGTGGCTGCTAGGGTTTCCTACTTTTTGGGCCTTTCAAGGCCCAAATCTACCTACTATATAAGCAACCTTTAGTCTCCCAATAGTTTAAGAAAGTAGTTAGTTATTGTCATTTCTATTCTAGTGTAGGAAGAGAGGGAGGCTATCTTCTCTCTCATTTATTTTCCTAGATCTATGTCATTAAACTCAATGATTGTCATGGGTTTAATGTCTCTATAGTAGTTTATTTTCATGGGGTGATATTTGTATTCATGACTTGATTAGAATTTGGGAGATTCTAGATTACCCTCTATGCTTATGAATATTGTGCATAATTTGAGCTTTCTATTCTTATGTGATTTATGTCATAATATGTGTTATGATAAATCCGTAATTTTATTCACAGTATAATATCGTGCTAGGCTAAAAATCCTAATTTGGGAGTGTTAGATTAATACTATTGTAGGTTTGAGATGAGTGCATTCATGCTACCTTGAGAGTACCGACTCGATCGTTATACGTTAATTCTAATTGGCTAGTTGTGTAAGGGATTGCATGTTAGGACCTGTAGACTGGGAGTCGCTATATAGAAATTCCCAACGGGGAAACCATGGCTTACCATGATAATTGAGCATTGTAGTTTGTAGTAACTAGGGTTGTGTCAATTTTAGAGTCGTCACAAGGCATTGATATCTTTGCCTTTCTAGGCCTAGGGTTGGTGTCCATAGTGGAGAGCCCATGACGTATTAGACTCTCCCATATCTAATAGTGTTTCATGTGAGGGGTAGATTCCTCAAAGAGGTTTGTTAGCATTGGAAGTGAGGCTACGAGGATGAAAATCAGTGTCAGAATGATTGGAGAGCATCCCTAATTACGGAGGTGGCGAGATGGTTTTAAGAGAGACGAACCTTTGTGTGACATACATTGAGAATTCTCGGTCATCTCCACACTATGTGACATAAGCATGAGATTAGGTTTATATGTCTATATGTGATAGAATCTAGGATCAAATTCATATGATGTCCATGTTACGCCAACACCCCCAAGACTAGTTAATTCATATCTTACTTTGCTTTACTCATATGCTCTTAGTTGCTAATACAAAACCCCCTCCAATTATCTGTTTAGTACTAGCTATTCCTGACACACAATTGGGGTGACGCTCGATTGTAGGTTGTGTTTGGCTAACCTTTAAATACTAATATCTACTTGAATGACACTGAACTTGCCACTAGCTAATTTGTTGTAGTTAGCAGTGAGTTCGAGAACAACATATAATTTTTTTAAAATCTTTGATCTCTTGCATCCCACAGGAATTAAACAACCCAGCGGGGTAAGGGTTAAGCAGCGACGAATGTTTTTTTGGGAGCAGGGCGGACGAGTTTTTCAACTAAACGAGAGAGAAGTTTGTGTTATGTTAAAGGAGAAGGAGAATGAGAAGTCAAGTATGTACCTTAGTTATTAATATTTATATATGTTATGTCAAGTACATATTGACCGTTGATTAGTTAAAATTTAACCATTTTATTATTGTTTATATGGAAAGTCAAGTAAGCATTGACCGATGAATAATTAAAGGCAAATTTTAGTTATTAGTATTTATAAATGAAAAGTCAAGTCTTAGTTATTCAAGGGTGATAATTTTGATAATAAAATACACTAATAAATAAATTGATAATTTTGATAGTAAAACACAAGGGTGAATGTAAATCAGGGAATGTATAAGTTTGACATTTCTTTAGGAGTATTATATATTATTTTGGGTTAAATGCTTTTATAACCCTACCTTTAGGTTCAAAGTGCCAATATAATCCTGTAAAATCAAAAAGTGCTAAATTAACCCTAACTTTATGATTAATTGTGCAGATATAACCTTCTAGCCACATTCCGGCGTTGACTAACCTATTTAGTCGTTGACCGGACTAGAAAAACCAAATTTGCCCTCAAACATTTTAGCTCTTTCATTTTCTTTTCATTTTACCCCTTCGTCACCACCTTCACCACCAGCCACCACCACCCCACCACCTCCACCACCCCAAAACACTCAACCTCACCATTTTTTTACCCCTTCACTGGTTGCGACACCATCTGCTGCCACGTCAGCGAGGTGGCAGAGAGACTAATCCACATCTTCTGCATCGTTCCCGCTAGATGCTGATCCACGACAACCTCCTCTTTAAAAACTCTGATGCAGAGCTCGCTCGATCTCTCCAAAGTCTCCATATCAAATGCTAAGGAAAGAGGCTCGTTCAACAAGGCAGAGATCACTAGAGAGAAGATACGACTATGCTCCTCGATGGAGGTAGAGGGCGGGAGGACTGGGTAGTGACCGGTAGGGGCGGAGGGGTGGGTTTGAGGGGTTGAATAAGGGAGCGGAGGGGCTGAAATTCTATCTCCATTTTCCTTATTTTTAAAAGTTTTTTAATTCGCGGAAAAAAATTTAATTCAGAAGAAGAATGGGCAAAATGGTTATTTCTATTATTTCTGGCCAAATTTTTTGTTGGCAATCGAAGTCAACGCATCCTATAGTTATATTGGCACATAATTCATAAATTTAGGGTTATTTTGGTACTTTCTAGTTTTACAGGGTTATATTGGCAGTTTCTGTCTAAAGTCAGGGTTATTTTAGCACTTTACTCTATTATTTTTACATTGCATACAGTCCCCCGTTCCTCTATAAGTGTCTTACTTCATTATTCATCAATAAAGTAGATACTATTTAGATTATAAAAATATATAAATATATAAATGTGAGAATTTTTGCATGAGATCTTTAGCATTGGTCTCCACGCCTTTTTTTCCGAATTCCCAGATACACAGCAGCGCTAGTCCTCAGTATAAGAACCCGACTCTGTACCAATATTTAGTTGGACCTCTTCAGTATCTGACTATTACCCTTCCAGATTTAGCTCTTGATGTTAATTCTGTTAGTCAGTATCCTCAGGATCCTCGGGATGATCACTTCGCAGTTGTCACTCAGATTCTTTGTTATGTTAAAGGGACACTGAACTTTGGTCTCACTTTCCGCACTTCCAGCTCTCCGGGGGAATTGGGCTATTCTGATGCTGATTGAGCTAGATGTCTCGAGACTTGTCGTTCTACTTATGAATATGTTGTCTTTCTTAGCGGCAACCTTGTTTCTTGGAGTGCAAAGAATTAGCCCATCGCTTCTGGCTCCATTACCGAGTATGAGTATCGAGCTCTGGCTAACATGTCTTTCGATGTAGTCCGGATGACTCATCTTCTGCAATATTTTCATATTTTGCTTTATAGTTTTCCACTACTGCTATGTGACAACAGTAGTGCGATATTCTTGGCTCCAAATCCAGTGTCTCACAAGCAGGCTAAGCACATCAACATCGACTACCATTTTGTTCGAGAGTTAGTTTCTGCTTGCAAGCTACAAGTCACTCATGTTCCCACTTCCCTTCAGTTTGCGGATATCTTCACTAATGAACTCTCTCGTCCACTATTTGAGTTCTTTAGATCCAAGATCCTAGTCTCTGAGAATGTGACGCTTCTCTTGGGGAAGGGTGGGGAGAGGGTGTTAGGATAAGTCAGATTGATGACTAGATTAGGATAAGAACGATGACTATATTAGAGTTATTCCTGGACTACAATTTCATCTCTGTAATCTTATCTATTTATTCTTTCTCTCAATAAAAAATTATCTGTGTAAAATCACTCTTTCACATAGAAGCCATGGTTCTATGCTATTCAACTCATAATAAACTAAAATTCATTAGAACTGATAAAAAACATTATATCTCATAAGAACTCAACACCGGCTCAACTAGTATTTTGATGACAAAACATCAGAAGACAGAAGGAAACCACCCGTGATGCGTGATTCATCAATTAAGGTACTCAAAGTTTATCAACATTAGCCTCAAAGAAATCCATTAATTTAAACTTACTGACAACTCTAGATATGTTCAAGAACATAGAAGTACTCTATTGAAAAATTGCACACTCAGATTTAGTACAAGAGCATAGCCATCGAGAACCAACTTCAAAAGAACCATTTTTAATTGAGCATTAAATCTATTTTTAAAAATCATGTTAAGCATATTATTTGTATTCTTGTGCTCCATTACTACTTGACATTTAGTGTAACAGACACAAGTATACACAAAATTCAGCTTCCATGTTATTAAGGAATTGCAATATTATGTAAATTGTAATTAGATTAGATTTCCTTTTCTAGTCTGGTATAGGTCCTTATTAG
>JAULKM010000003.1:3889734-3900465 GCA_032355605.1 Rubia tinctorum | reverse complement strand
GACGACGGAAGTGGGAAGAGGCGAAGAAGTCTGAAATTTTAGACTTCCAATTTCTATTTGAGAAAACCGACGTATGGTTTCTGATTTGGGGTTTCTTATTTTGGCCGATTGGGTTTCAGCCCAATTGGCCATCCTTTTTTTGCCTTCACGCTAATAAAACTACGTCATTCCACTAATGGAAAAACGACGTCATTTTGTTTTAGTGAGGAAATAAAAAACAAAAAAATAAATATATGCATGTTGTCTTCTTCAGTAGGTCTCGCCGGATGGGGAGCTGCAATTTTCAAGGGGGCAGAATCCATGGATTCTGGTGGCGGCTGGACCTAAATTCCAGCCCACCGGTTCCTAGGGGTGACGCATCCCACCCCCCTCCCACCATGAAGAGTCAGTAAATCAAAGAAACTAACCAGGCATATCAAAGATCTGGACACCTAACCATAGTTCTGCTTCAAACATATCTTGCGTGCTAAATTGCTAATGAGCTCAATCACTTTGTGTTAAACTTTTCTAATATTGTATTTCTATTGACTCGAGTTCACATGAATTCTGATCAGTTAACTCTTCATATGAGCTTGAACTGCTTCTTCCCTCTGCGAGAGCAGGTCGATTGGGTGGATGGAAACGTGGTTTAGGAGGCAATAACAAGTTTTTTGAATCCCCTCGCGGCATTTTCACTACATCTTTCATTGATGGCCGATCATTTGGTGACATTTGTATGCACCAAAATGCTATCAAAATAAGTTTTCTAGCAATCCTTTTTTCTTCATCGGAGAAATAACTGTGATCAACTCCAGACTCCACGCTGTATTCTCGTTCAAACTGGTCATATATCCAAGATGAAAAGTATATTTGGCTCGAATGCTCTGCATTTACATTTACATTTTTGCACCTTCCAGCCATCTCCATAAGTAGCATTCCAAAGCTGTAAACATCTGCCTTCTCCGTGACTTGGCCAACTCTTTTGTAGAACAATTCTGGAGCCATGTAGCCTAGCGTTCCTCTCACGGCTGTCATAACCACAACATCATTCTTCACAGGAAGAAGTTTAGCAAGTCCAAAATCTGAAACTTTGGGTATAAACTGCTCATTCAAAAGTATGTTGTGTGGCTTAATGTCGAAATGCAGAATTTGCATGTTACAACCTTCGTGTATATACGCCATCCCCCGTGCCACGCCCACAACAATTTGATGTATTTTGCTCCAATTCATCAGTTGTAAAACATCAGCATCTTGAGAATATATGTATTTATCTAGTGAACCATTAGGCATGAATTCATAGATTAAAGCATTTTTTGTTGATGTAGCACAAAATCCAACTAGCCGAACTACATTAACATGGCTGATTCTTCCCAAAGTTGCAACTTCATTGATGAATTCTTTGCCATTAATTCTTGATTTGGCTGCCAATACTTTCACTGCTACTAGTTGCCCACTTTGCAATTTTCCTTTGTACACAGAACCATAGCCTCCTTGACCTAATTTTTCTTTGAAATTGTTGGTCATCTTTTGTACTAGGAATACCTGATTGGAACCATGTTGTTGCCATTTTGGAGAAAATTTTCAATGCTATCATATATTGATGCATGCCTTGGTCGGCGGTTCTTGATGAGACACGCCAGTAAGATTATAATGCCAGATATTGCCCTCATTGATGTTATCAGCACTACAAGAGTGTCAAAAGATTTAAAAATTGTACCCTTCATTGATGAATTAAAGAAAAAATGAGATAATTAGGCTGTTGACTGAAACAAATGTTGTGGCAAAAAAATGAAATCTCACCCAATATTCCGGCAGATCGAACTGCAATCTTAGCCACAAATATCACTGTCACAAAAAAATAAAATTTCCTTATTAGAATGACTTCGGTGGAAGGTCATACTGTATATCTACCTTAAAAATGACTTCATACACAGTCTACAGACCATAGAAAGCTGTCAATCTCAGACATGTACATAGAATCCGATCCAAAGTGACATGATCGAATTTAATCCGAAATATAAATATGATTTTGATCTGAGAGATATCGACCCGAATTCGAACCTAACACAATGAAATTTACCCTAAATTTGGGTTCTGACTCGTGAAATATCGATCCGACCTAACTTGAGTATAAAAATTACATGATTGTTAACCTGACTTGACAATAATCCAACCCAGCATGATCCAACAGAAGGAAGAAAAATCAACACGTTTCAACCCAACACGGCAGTAACCCAATTTGACCCAACACGATTCAACAAATGAAAATCAACATATTTCAACCAGACCAACCCAACACGAATCCGACACGATAACTTGAATTGACACCTCTACGTCATAACAAATTTAACTACTCTCTTCATTCCAAATGAAAGTATTTATAAACAAGACTCTTTAGTCTTTACGTGGGATGAGTATCACTATCATGTGCAAATAAGTCAATATTTGAATGAATAGTTGAACAGAAAAAAAAAACAGAATTAAACAGAAAGGCATCAATGATGTACAAGTAGAACAAGAAACCAAAAGAGCGGAAAAGAAAATGCTTACCATGCGAAAAGGTCAACCAATGAAGCTCATATCCAGCCTCCATGGCGTCACAGACATCTTGAAATGTAATGGTGTGTTTATTTTTAATCAAATATTCAAGGGATGGAAAAGTGGATCTGATACTTCTATCTATGCTGCATGTGTCTTCAATATTGGATGCTAAGACTTTCCTCCATTTCCCAACCAAAACATATCTATAAATGCTTGATCCAGATGAACAACTAGAATCAATATGAACATACTTGGGAGATATTACGGGAATTTCGCAACTAAAAAAACTAATAAGTCGGTGTCATAATCACCTCCCTGAAAGGAGTAAAGAGGAAAGGGTGTGGAGCAACTGTTTTTCTGGTGAAGAAATATTGCAGGGTCCAATAAGCGGATAGAGATGAAGTTAGTGATACCACCAACGTAGGAACTGTAGGTGGGTGTCGGAACAAAGCCGTTGATACCGTAATTGATGTCCTTGACGTAATATTTGTCGGAATTTGAACCCACCAACACTACGGTGCGATTGGAGTCGCAGGAGAGTTGCAAGTTGGGGTCGCCGCAGGTGAGACGATCGTAGGTGAGTTGGTCGCAAACGAATTGGCGTTCACACTTTTCAGACATGGTTTTATCGACAGCCATGAGTGCAAAGCAGATTAGAAAGAGTTTCAGGTTTGGAAGAAGCATCTGCTCAAACGAAAAACTGGAGGACCAAAGTTTGGTACCTATTAATTCCTTAGTTGAATACTAACAAGTTGCGTGGGTTCGATGTTCTCTGTTTGTCCCATGAATTTATGGTTTTGAAGCCAATGCAATCCTGGACTAAAGTTTGGAAGAACGATTGCCACGGATTGATATGTCGTACGTGAAATTTACGTTTGGTGCACGGATTTTGAACTCTTAAAGGTACTCTCTTTTTCATTAATGTCTCGAAAAGACATTTTTAGTTAAAAGTGGGTACAGTTGTGGCATAATTTTGATTCAAATTGGTATCCATTTTTGCTATACTAGCTACCAGATGAGTGGTGTTATTAATATTGTTGAGCCAGAGATACATTGTTTGCTATACTGGCTACCATTTTTGCCTTTTCATTTACTACATATGACTATTCTGAATGCAGGAGGACCACCAAAAGCAAGAATATAATTATATTGATCTCAAATCACTCTGTGAATTGATAATGGGATGAAAGGTACTGAGAAACAAAATGGTGGTGAACAAGCACAGACTCATTGTCATGGCAGAAGAGAAGTCAAGGGGTCTTTTGCCGTATTCGCGAGGGCAACTTCCAAGTTGGAAATCTTATCTAATTCTTCTCATTAGGTCCATAAATTATTGTTTTTTTATTAACATAGGTCCATAAATTTTTGGTAATCATTTACGTTTTGTATTGCGTCCACATACTGATCAGAGGATCAGTTTTTACGTCCATATTAAGACAAGTGATGCTAGTCAAGAGTCCAATTTCAAATGGAATTCTGCCGGTGAACGAATTAATCGACAGGTCTAATGAACGACTCAATGCACTCCAATTACCAAAGAAATAAGGCGACCTATTGCCAGAAAGTCTATTATGAGACACGTATAGCTCCGAAAAGTTCACTAAATTTGTGAGTGACAAAGGTAAGGCACCAATAAGTGAATTTGAACTCAAATCCAAGGAGTTGAGATTAGTAAGCAGACCAAGTTGAGAAGGAATAGTTGAATTCAAGCGATTATTGATGAGATTGTGTTGTCAAATTGGGACATTTTTGTAAATTGTCGTAAATAATTGGTTGTAATCCTGGGCATATAATAAAGTGGCACATATATGTCACAAAAAATACAACACATCAAAGAAATGACACCATTGTGCCATACATTAGTAACAAATTCATAATTGTGTCGTGTAATTATGACTTCTTAGTCGGAAATAATATTCTGTAATATTAAGACACTAAATAGTATGTTGCATAAGTGTCGCAAAAAAGGTGACGTAAAAATGTCGCAAATGAACGACACATTACCATAAGCGTGGTAAAAATACAACATTTATACATTGGTCGCATGTATACATGTCGTAAAAGGTCCACTTTATTGTAGTGCTAAAATGGCCGAACTCAACTTGAAACCCGATTCTAACCCGAGAGATATCGACTAGAACTCGGCGCGGAAAATTCAACCCAAAATTTTATCTAAACCTGACCCAAAATCAACCCTAACCAATTCAACCCAATAAATCAACTATATTACCCTACATGTAATCCCTCATAATTGATTCAACTCGAGAACCATGTCATCTAATTGATTTTGATTTTCATAGTTATTTTATTTGAAAGCAATTAACTATTAGATCAGCGTAAGAAAATAAGAGGCAATTGATGTTTATAAAATATTTAGTATGAGTTAATTAAAAAGGTCATAATTAAATTATTATTTTAATTACAATAGTAATGTAAATCAGTGTATATAAAAATGAAACTAACGATTTGTAATATAAAATATATACTTGTGTATAAAATAAAGATATGTGTAATAAAGTGTTGATTCCTGATTTTAAAAAGTAAAACAGAGCAAATGAATGTTAATTTGTAGAAAGTTAAATAATGATTAACTATACACGATTGATACAGTTATATAGGCACCCAATCAAAGTGATAAAATCTAATTAGTAACTTAAAGTAAGTTAATTATAAAAGGCAACTCGAAGTTATTTTTTAAAACATAGATAGTTTCATTAAACCGGAATAGCATTATTACAACCATTTGACCGAAAATTTAGACCATTAGCATACATATCTTCCGTTGCTAAAACCCGGCGAGGAATTTTCCTGAAAGTGATTCGTCGAAACCACTTACAATGGTGACGAATATCTAGAATTATGGATACTACTTCTGACGGCGGCCTGGTATCAGTATTCCGTAGTAACTTAACCAGGGTTTCTGAGTCCGAACAAACCTGTAATTTTGCCACATGGTTATTGATTGCCCGAAGTATTCATTTAAGGTATGTTGTGGCTTCTGATGCAAGTGTCGATATTACTTGCAAGTGTATCGTTTATGTGATTCCCATCTCTTGTAAACTATATATAAGAGTCCAGACCACTGTTCCATAATATTTTTCTTTCCAAAAGCTCCATCTAGCCTGAGCGTGGGATAGACCTAAGGTTCTTGCCAATTGACTTGTTGCTGACCTTGTGGTAGATCTTTAAGTTCAACATCCTCTATGTCTAAGTGTTGTTCCCTTTTCCTGTCAACTTCCACATTAGCATATGCCATATTTACCCAAACCATAAGCTCAGACTCCAGATTGTTAAAAACATTAGCATTCCTCTGTAACCAAATTTGCCACATTAGATTTACTGATACTCTTGTGGCGTCCATATATGGTGATCGCAATAGCCAATCCCAAAGCCATAACTTAAAATCTAGAGGTAGACCTTGCTGAAAATAGAAACCTATAGATGATCGCTATACCCGACATGCTACTTCACAAGTCATAAGTAAATGTTCCACTATTTTTTCCGCTCCAGTTTGACATAACGGGCATGATGGGTTGTCTATAATCCCCCTATAATGTAGATTCTTTGTTGTTGGTAAGGAATTGTGGAGAGTACACCAAGCAAACAGTGAGATTTTTCTGGTTGTAGGGATTTTCCACAACTGTTTCCACTTAGCTTGTGTGGGTGTGGTTGTTGGAGCATCTGTTCTTTCGTGCGCTCTGTACCCTAACTTCACTGTGTAGTGTCCATCTGACCATATCCTTTTATTCATATTTCTCCATGCATTGGAACATATATTGATCGGATATTTTTAGTGATGTGCGCTAGGTAGATTGCATTTAGTAGCGGAGTTCTCCATTGCTTGTTGTGATCCAGAAGATATGCAACCTTTATGTTAGTATGGTTTTGGATGGTTTGTGATGTTTGTCCTAACGTTAAAGGTGGGCCTCCCAGAATTCAGTAGTCCGCAATGTTAGCTTGAGCTCCTGTTTTTATTTCCCAACGAAGATGATCCTTTAACAGGTTCCTTCCACATAAGATCGATCTCCAAGCCCAGCTATTTGTGCTCCTGGCTTGATATTACATAAATTCCTGTCCTCTGCAGTATTTGCTTTTAAATACGAACACAAATAGTTATCTCTATCATAAAGAATGCTCCAAGCTAGTTTAGCTAGCAAAGTCTTTTTCATTTTTTCCCGCTAATTTAGACCCAGGCCTCCTTAATTTATTGGCTTACACATAGTTTCCCAAGAAACCCAATGGACACCCTTGCCATCCATTTCTCCTTTCCAGATAAAACAAGCAGTAATCGCATCAATTTCATTCAGCACCGCCTTGGGGACTTTAAATATGCTTAGTGGGTACAAAGGCATTGCTGAGATCACATGTTTTGCTAACGGAATTCTTCCTACCATGATAAGAGATTTGGTTTTCTAGTTATCAAACTTAGCCATGATTCTATTTATTAGCCCCCAATACGTAAACTTCCTGGATTGTAATTTATGTATCTCCATCCCCAGGTATTTCCCACCGATGCCAGTCTTGTGAATGTTAAGAGAAAACCCGATGTGTCTCTCCATCTGTGCAGATGTATTTCTACTTACCTGAATAGATGAGTTTTAGCAAAATCATCCATAATTCCTTGCTAACTGTCTTACTGCCTGTTCTGTGCATTGAATGAACAAAATGCTATCATCAGCATACATGAGATGGGACACTGTTAGCGTTCCTCTCGCTGGTTTGTAGCCCACCTGAGGTATATCTTCCATGAACTTTTGAAGTAAACTAGATTGATATTGCTGACATATTATGAACAAATAACAAGACAATGGACATCCTTGCCTTAGTCCCCTTACTGGCCTGAAGAATAGGGAATTCCACTAGTCAACTCTTACTGACATAGTGACTGTGGTAACGCACATACCGATCAGTTCTATCCATGACCGAGGCATCCATATGTATTCCAAGGCATAAATTAATAATTCTCATAAAACCCTGTCATAGACTTTGCTCATGTCTATCTTGATTATAGCCAAGTTTTTCCTTGCTTTTTCTTGAGAACTTTCAACATTTCAGACGCAATGAGTATGTTTTCTCCAACATATCTATCCTTCACAAACCCCGACTATGCTGAATCAACTAGATTGCCCATAATATTCTTCATTCGATTGGTGAGGATTTTCGCTATGATCTTGTATTTGACATTACACGACGAGATTGGTCGAAAATCCTCCATCCTTTTTGGATTTTCTTTTCAGGGAGAAGGACAATTTGTGTCTGGTTCCATTCCTCTAGCATAGTTCTTACTGTAAGGATTGCCAAAATTTCGTAGATAATCTGCTCTTCTATATGCCTCCAATGTTTCTTATAGAACCTCACTGGCCTGTCATCGAGCAGGAGCTTTCCACGCTTTCATGCCTTTCAATGCTACAATTACTTCTTTACTGGTGAATGGTCCATGTAAATCAAATCCTTATGTGCCTTAGTTCTTGAAGATTATGATCTCCTAACGCATAAAAAAATCATCTCACATATAAACATTACACAAACATTAAATATCCTTCATCACATTCATGTACCATATATTTACAATATCAACAAAGAAATAATATTTAAAAAACTTGTATATATATACTTCGTGATCAAAGCAATATAATTTACCTCTTAATACTCCTTGTAAATGGCACTGAATGTTGTATTCAACATCTCTATAGCAATGAAGAATGGTAGGAAGGTCTCATGAATGCAAAACCTCTTTCATTTTCCGCCAATAGTAAAGGTTTTTATATAAGTTATGAAGCAGCTGATTTAGTAAAAATTGCTACTAAATGTAATTATCTATCACATTAGCATTTAATGCTAGAGCACGAAACAACTATTTATTTCCCGCAAAAAATGTAGTAAAGGTTTGTAAGAAATAGTTTCTATGATTTCCACCAATTCAAAGAAAAAACTCTAGAACCGATTTTTCAATAATTAGCTGCTTTAAATTTTTTAATCATAGCGGTTTTTAAATTAATAGCTGCAAAGAATAAATAATAACTGTTACTAAAGTTTGTAGTAGTGATTTTCTAAAATAGTTGATACATAAAGCTGCTAAAGGGGGAGCGTTGTAGTAGTGTGTGCAGGATGGAAGATTTCTGAAAGTTGATTCGTTATACAGAGTAAGCCATTAATAAATTCATAGTCAAAGTAATTTAAACGTGGCTCTTTCGAGGCTTAAAAAAGGATATAATCATGAGGTGGGGTACTTGTGAGACCATTCTCCCGATTTATATGCTAGCACAATCATTTTGAAAGGGTATCGACACAAACATGGATCAAAATGCTTCCTGACACAAAATAAAGAGGATAGGTGAGAGGGGACATCTCCGCCTTACTTCTTGTATTGGGTGGAATGGTTGTCAGCAGTTCCCTTTAAACTAAATGGTGTATGTTGTTATTATAAAACACCACATTATCCGCTTGATCCACCATGTTCATAAGACAACACATTCCATTACGGTCTCCAAGAAACTTTAGGACATTCTATCACATGTCTTATCCCTATCACTTTCCAACACTTTTTTCCCTTTCTTTTTCTTCTTCTTGGCACACACTATGATTCTGGGTTCAGTGGGAAAATTTTCTACTTTGGTACTTCCATGCACGAACGTGACTTGATACCTAAAAATTGGATATCCCATTATATTTTCAATCCAACAACCATTATCCTTGCTATAATCTTATAAGTCACATCACACAAGTTAATGAGACTTAAATCGAAGAGTTGTTTCGGAACCTTTACTATAGGGATTAGGATTAGGATTGGGATTAGGATTAGGTTGGTGTTTTTCCACTCCTAAGAAGTCTCCATGTTTTGAAAGAACTCCAAGACTGCGCTGGTGAAGTCCACCCCTACATCTTCCTAATAGTGTTGGTAAAACTCTGAAGGGATCCCGTCAGGTCTAGGTGCTTTCCATTTCTCATATGGAATGTTGCTCCCCGTGGTTGCCATGAATCATTTCTAGGGATTTTTTTTTTGGCTCTCAATAACTGGTGCCTCTTTGGCTGCACACTATCTACTAATAGTTTATCCATCAACACTTGGTTAGGCACATTCCTATCCACCTTCACTGTCCTATTATCCTTTTAGCAATCCAAATTTGTGGTGCCAATACCCTACCATCCATGCTAAAGGTATGATCACTTTCCAGCTTCTTGATGCAGAACGTGTGTGCATCAGGTAAAGCTAAATTACGCAGCCTCCAACTGCAATTTTTATCTTTGCAAACAACTGTTACTCTTTTCCTCTCACCGTTTAAATGTATAAATATAACTCCCTCTTGTATGGAGCAATCTATTAATGCTTGTTTAAGGTTATTATGGATTTGGAATATCATACGTTACTTCAAATAAATCTTCCCACCTTCATCTAACTCGAATTCCTCCTGGTTTAAGCACTTCTTAGGGGGTGATAATCCCCTTCTTTTTCAGAGTCGTTCTCAAACTCCATGTTTGTATCATTATCCATATCTTTCTTGTCAAAATTATATTCCACCTCGCTACCTTCTTCGGTGTGTCTATTCACCCACTCATCGACCTCATTTGATGACTCATCATCTTCTTCCTCCTTGTGGTAAGGCTCATCAAAGTTGTTGCCACCAAACACTTGGGTGTGCAAATCTGAACCAACTACCTCCCTTTATTGAACAGTCCTTGAGCTTTGTCTGATTTTCTTCCCCAGATTCCTCATCCTTTACACTACCTTCTTACTTTTCTGGTAGCTTTCTACATTTCACAAACATCTAATTGGGGACTCACCTAGACCATATTGTGCGACACTCTACAAAACTTCACTAAAAATATCAATCGCACATAAACCTCTACATTCCTTAAGCATGTTTTGTACATCAAATTCTATTTGTAGCTCCTTCATACCCACTTCCTTGACACCCTAAAACTAAATTTCAGTTCCATCGACTTCTATGCATCTGCATCCCCCATAAAAACTTCTATGAAATCAGACTTCAACACAACCGGCGAATACATGTTGGGATAAATACCCTCCATTACCTTCCACATGTCCCCATAATGTATCTTTAAATTTTACATTGAATCAAACTCATCCTACATCATATGAAAAAACTACATAAAGATGATTCTCTACTTACAATGCATAAGCATACCTCATTAAGCATAATAAATTGCATCACAAACATAATGATATCAACTAGTGATGTAGGAGAAACC
>JAULKM010000003.1:3864574-3875687 GCA_032355605.1 Rubia tinctorum | reverse complement strand
GCGAACATAAAACTCATATCATCACCTTGATAGTTACTGCCCTCAGGTACAAACACAGAAGAAGCTCGAACCTGATGTAGAGCATCACGATCTTTAGATGTAACAACATAAAGAAGTTGCATTGAAAATAAAAGGAAAAAGGAAATGAAAAAGGCATACAAACAAGAGATGTTACTCAAGCTATGAATCAACACATATTATATTTTATGAGGAATAGGATGGACAGGGATTACAAGTAGAAACAATTACCTTAACACCGTTTGTGACTGCAGTGGAGCACATAGGAGGCTGTTCCGGAAACAGGTTGATCCATTTCATTTTACCTTGTTTACCAACATTTACAATTCCACTCTCTAAGCGCCGCCCATGCTCTTCTAGCCATAATAGCATGGCGTCTTGTATATGACTACCTTTACTATCATGTACAGAGCTTAGCAATGAACCTGGCACACAAGGAATCATTTCGCCATATCTTGCAAGATTCCATGAACCAGCATGAAGTTGCCCATCAGTACAATTAAGAAAGAAAAACTTTCCACCATTTGTGGAAGACACAGCAACAACAATGTATTTAGATCTGTGTTTTAATACAGATACTGGCATCATGTCCCTAGTTTCCTCAATGATCTTATGTAGCGGTAAAAGCGTCACATTCACCAGGTGATTATAGAAGGAGTAGCCTCCAATCAAACCCAACAAATTAACATCCTTGCTTCCAGTAGGTTCATCATCTATAAGGTCTTGGCCATCACACAAGCGATATAGAACCCTGGTAGGAAGCGGCAGTTCAACTTGCAAAGTCGCTTCCAAAGCATTAATTTCATCCTCTGATGCACCTGGACGCAAGGTAGGCAATATTTCAGGGTAATTGGCAGCCAACCAAGTTTTAAGCCTATCCCAACATCTTTTCGCCCGAATCACCAGCGACCACGGGTACATGTGGAAAGCATCACGCCATGCTCTATAAGCATCCTGAATAGCATCAGGTAGACATAAAAAAAAGTAAGATTCACGTGAAATTCCAAAGGAGGGAATCAGTATTCAGCACACTGTTAAGAATAAGCCAATTTTCAACATCTTGAAATTCCAAAGGAGCATCAATACAGCTTGAAAACATATGTCAAAGGTCAAATTGCATTTTTTTTTACTCTAACAATAAGCCAATTCTCGATATTTATGACAGCCCCACAAAAACACATATTTATGACAGCCCCATAAAAACACACTTATGTGGAGTAGTTATTATATGAAATGACAAGAAGAGAAGTAGCGGTGAGTGACCTTGAAAGAGATGGCGGGGTTACCGCGGGGATCGAGAGGAGAATGGAGGGAAAGGTCGGAGGTACAAAAGTGGGCCCACAGAGAGTCGTCGCCGGAAACCCAGGTGTGAAACCGGCGGCTCACGCACCCCACAGAGGCGGCGTCGGTAGAATCTAGTTTGGACAGTATCTCGTGCATCGCTAAACCCCCTACACTCTCTAACGCCATTTCTTTGATTCACGCTCTTCCAAACCTCACTACATCCACCAACTGCAATTTCTATTCAATTCTGCTACTCCCTCCCGGTTCCAGGTGAAATTGCGCAGAGTCTAATTTTCAATCTCCAATAAGTACATTAACAGGAACTACTTATAATAACTACGGAATTAAAATTTAGGGTATTTTAGCCTTTTTTAAACTTAAATTGGAAATGTCAATATCACGCTAATTTTAGGCTGAATAGTGCAGTTATAATCTTTTGACACTATTCCAACGTTGACCGAATAAAAATGACAAAAATACCCTTTAAACCATAATCTTTTTCTTCAAAACCTACTCTTAACCCAACCACCACTCCAACTCCCCGTCGTCATTTAGTGTTAAAGAGAACATAGAGGACTTACGTATTTCCAGCCAACCTTTTGGCCACAGTTACAACAGTATATATCGGTCATAGTGTGCATTCCAGAAAGCATCAATCTCTCCTCATGAGGGTCGACGAAAATGCTCACCCTGCATAACAAATGACAAGATATAAATGATATGAAAAATAATGTAGGGTGAACATTTTCATCAATCTCTACGATCAAGACTTTATTAATCTATTTCATTGGTTGAATTTTAATGGTGCAAGAGGACAAGATCGTCGGTGGGGATTGGCGCATTGTGAATGGCGGGATTGGCACACTGTGAGCTCGCCAACGAGATTTCAAGTCAGTTCAGACGATGCTGTTTTTGCGAGAACGGTGTTGGGACCTCCGATGGCATAGCTATCACGGATTGGTGAGTGAGGCGGGGTAGCGAGGCGAATTGGAGGCGGGGTAGCGAGGCGAATTGGTGGTGGATTGGCGAAGCGAGGATGCGAAGCAATTTGGGCCAGAGGTTGCCAAAATGAAGAAGAAGGGTTTCCCTCATTTTTCTTTTATTTTTTAAATCCAGGGGTAAAATGATAATTTCCTTAAATTTCCGTTCCCGTTGACAATTGAAGTCAACAGTGATCAAAGTTAGATTGACACATACATCATAAAGTTAGGGCTATTTTGACATTTTCTCATTTTACAGAGTTATATGGACACTCTAAATCTAAAGTTAAGGTTATTTTACCACTTGACTCTAAAATTTAATACTATTTAAATATTACATATTGACCGTTAATATATGTAACCGTTTTTTTAAATTAATAAATCACTTTTAGGGATTAGGAGAAACATACACGACCTATACAACTAACCTCAAATTCAATCGATCACATTTGTTTTCCGCTTAATTTTTTTTAATTATATAGTAATATTATATTATCGAACATTGCGTAAATCTTCTCATTCTCTCTCAACAAACCCAATTTTTTTTCAATTTTTTTTCTCCATCTTCCCATCATGGAGAGATGGAGAATAATGATTTATTTTAACTGATGTTTTTGTTATTGAATAAGCTTGAGATTTATCTCTGCACAAAAATTTTGTTCTTCGATCTGATATTTTATATTGTTGTGTTCATAACTCGATCTAATTGTTCATGTCGATATTTTGCTCTCGATCTGTTTATACAGATTGAGTATTCGTAATTTTTTTTTGTGGTTTTATCTTCAGATTTCCATTAATTTGGGTTAGATATGTCAGATCTATGTTTTTCAAGGTGTTTATAGTTTGGACAACATAGGTCGTGGTTGGATCAAATGGCGTTACAGTTGTAGAAGATCCCTGTTTGGCATTGTGATTTTGATGTGTGATACACTCCTCTTTGCCAAGTGGTTATGGTTTACGCGGGAAGCGAGTTTATATCCATGAGGGAGATGTTACAATTTATTGGATCTCTAATCTGTAATAGTAAAAACGATCAGTCTGGTTGACATATAATTTACACATCCTTGGAATGTGCTAGCTATTGCTTGAGGCTATTTAGCTTGAATGTCAATTCCACTCATTTAATCATTGTTGGGCATTTTCCCAGCATCTTTGAATGATTTTCAAATAATAATAATATATTAACTATATTTTATTGGTATATATGTATATATGTACATACGCGACGTATACAACCAGCTCAGACCACGTAGAGCACGAGCAAAGTGCCAGCGAGTTGTTAACAATGTTCTTCAGCTTCGCTCAACAGATATTGCACAACACGTGCACCCGACTACGGTCGCACAAACAGCCACCACGTAACTCATGGTCATGGGAACGTTGCCTCACAATGGTCACCTCATTGGCCATATTAAAAACGTACATAACACCCTCGAATGTAGGGTGAAAGAGGCTATATATAGGCAAGAGATGAAACAACCAAGGTAAGTGATAATTGGTAGCCCAGACTCATATATAATTACCCAACACTAACTTTAGCATCGAAGCCTTTACCTCGGATCCAATTCGGGAGATTTTTGCAGGTAAGATTAATACACAAGTCGTAGTTAACAAGAGTTGCCACGATTATATAAGGAGTTCATGCCACAACAATGGCACCGTTTGTGGGAACATTTTTATTGTGGGTCGTCATTGTCCTCTTTAAATCATGGCGTTGACCAAGAGACATGTTAGTCAACCTGAAAGCAAGATCAGCCTCACCAGCAACAAACTCACCCACTCCTCGGAACAAGGATTGGTCAAGCTGGAAGAGACTCAAGAATTTGAGGACAAGCACCGAAGTACAATCCCCCTCATGTAGAAAAAGAAATTTTGGCTTTCACAACTTTCCTGGAAGCAAACATAGAACAACTCTACAAACGGTTTGTCAACACCAACCGGGGCAGAAGAACTATCATATGACTGGCCAAGAACCAAGAGAGCGACGTAGAAAAGGAAAAAACCATTCGAAGAGTGCCATGAGACCTAGAACGAAGAAAAATATTACGATGTTAAAGATGAGGCGAACCCCCTCCCCCCGGTCCCTATGGTGGAGGAAATGTAAAGTTTCGTAATGGCTAAAGGGTTCAAACTCCCTACCCAACTAAAGGCCTATGATGGAACTTTGGATCTAAAGGAATTCCCGCACTCCTACTGGACTAGCATGGGGTTTTGCGACGTAACCATAAAATTAGTATGGAAAGTTTTCTCCATCTTCCTCGCAAGGACCGCAATAATTTGGTATGACAACCTGCCCACACAGACCATTCGAACCTGGGCTCAGCTAGTAGACCAATTCATGGGGAGATAATATAAGAAGCTGAAGGATACCAAGACATTCGCAAATCTGATGAGCATCGAATAACGAAGTGGTGAAATCATCGCAGAATATCACGATCGTTTCGTTTCTGAAAGCCTGAAATAAAGGATCTCACGCATCAAATGCCATTAGGAGCGTTCATAAACAGCATGAGGCCATGAGAATTCTGCAAGAAACCCACCGCAAAAATTTTGAATAGCCCAAGAGATCTCCAGAAAGCTATAGAAAAGTTCATTTGCACAGAAGAAGCGAAAAACAAAAAGTTGGAAAACGAGCGAGGCAAAAAAATATTCGGGGAAAACACTCAAGGAAGGGAAGCAGTCAAGAAAGGGAAAAACACAAAGCTCACAAGCTAAAGGGAGCATATGTCCAACAATGAAGAGTTTCCCAAAACACCCTAAGTCAAATCCATGAGAGAAATATGGCAAAACCATAATGGTATAGGAAAGGTAAGTACGTGGGCAAGATGAATGACCGAGGTGCCGATACCAGCAAATCGAGGGCGGTACCTCGCGGTATCAATCAAAAAGACAACCTGTGAAACACATATATTTCAATAGCCATGATGCGAAGATCATGACCTCATACATCCGCTTAGACAGTGTTTGTGAAAGTGTGTTATATGGGCATGAAATACCATAAATATAAGAAAACTGACCCTATAAATATTAAAGGAATGAAAGATCCGAGGTAAGTAATAGCAGATAGGTCAACTCATAAAACTCTAAAATACAAACTTAAGCATCGAAGAATAATCTGGGATGCAATCCGGGAGTTTCTTACAGGAATAGCTATCAAGGAATTACTCTACCGGTAGTTACCGCTATAGTTCTGGGAGTTCATACCACATCAGTGGCACCGTTTGTGGGACCAACTCATATAACTCTAAAATACTGACTTAAGCATCAGAGCATAATCCCGAATGCAATCTGAGAGTTTCTTATAGGAACATCTATTAAGGAATTACGCTACCGGTAGTTGCCGTTATAGTTCTGGGAGTTCATACCACATTAGTGGCTTCGTCTGTGAGACCAAATCTATTAGGTCAACATTGTTCTTCCTTAGTTATAGTGGCAGGAACCAGAATTCGTCATAATAGCGTAACAAGACCAATATCACCACTTGCACTCAAGCCACTCACCCAGAAACAACTATCGTTGGGATAGAAGAGACCCAAGAGTCTTGAGATGGTCAAGAAGTGCATTCCTCGCCGCAAGGCGAAAAGGAGAAATGGGTTTTTGTTGTCTTCTTAGAGGCAAACCAAGAACAATTATACATGCAATTTGCCAACACCCACAAAGAACCAAAACACGTGCTCGTGCTACATGAAAAACATAGAATGGAGAAGCAAGTTATTGAAGAAAATCAACAGGAAGCTAAAGGCTATGATGTCGAAGAAGAAGCAGAGCATTCTCCGCTGGTAGAAGAAATGCAAAACTTCACAATACCAAAAGGATTTAAGCTACCAACTCAACTGAAAGTGTACGACAAAATGACCGACTCAAAGGAATTCCTGCACTCTTACATGACTAGTATGAGGTTCCACGATGCACCATCCAACTGGTATGCAAGATCTTTCTTATATTTCTCGCATGAACCACGATAATCTGGTATGATAGCCTACCCAAGAAAAGCATACGGGGTTGGGCTCAACTGGTGGACCAATTTATGGAGAGGTTCTACCAAAAATAGAAATTCACAAAAACATTTGCGGACCCCATGAACATCATGCAACAAAGAAGAGAAAGCATGACGGAATACCACGATCGCTTTGTGACAGAGAGCTTAGAAGTCTGAACCTCACGCACCAGATGACACTATGAATGTTTATGAACAACACGAGATCAGGATAATCCCACAAGAAAATCGTAGCGGACATGTTGGACAACCCGAGAGATCTCCAGAAAGCCGTGGAAAAATTCATCCACATGGAAGAAGAAAACAACAAAAAGCTCAAAATGACCGAGGAGAAAAGAGAGCCAGAGAAAGCCCCCATTAGTGTTTTATATTTTTATTGTGTTTTTGTTTTTTTGTTTTTGTATGGAAAAAAAGGTTGTGGTCCCCCGAAAATAATATTTACAACAGGATATACGTAGAAGTGAAGAAACAAACGAGTACTTCTTTGTTTTTCTAGAATTGAAGAAACAAACACAATACTTCTTTATTTTTCTAGAGTCTAATAAGAAATATAATTTCTTCCTATCTAATTTTACGTTTAATATTTACCCAAATTATACTTGAAAAATGTTTTAAAATAATCCAATTAAGATTTGGTTTTATCCGATTATACCAAAGTATTTGTACTTTCCAAGTTATACGTGTTAATACTAAAGGTAAAAATTGTTTGGTTTCCAATTATATTTATCTTTATGTATTATTTTGATGAGTCCATCTCTTGAAAAATGATCTTTTCATAATTCATGGAAAGAAAAGGTTATAAAATGTAAAATAGAATAAATGAAGATAAATTTTCGGGTTGCATGAATTGGGTTATAAACTTTATAACTACCACACGTTGCATAATAAATTTTTAATATTGCAACTAAGACCTTTTTCCTTTTATTATTCTAATTAAACAGTGTCTTTCCACAAGGCTATGGAAAGACGGTCTTTCCACAAGGCTATGGAAAGACGGTCTTTCCACAAGGCTATGGAAAGACGGTCTTTCCCAATACTTTGCATATTTTGATTCCAACTATTTTTAGTAATTGGAAATAATTTTCATAAAGGTAAAACTTGAGTTTTTAAAGGTATGTGCAAGTTTTATTCAATAGAAATAATATGACTCCAATTAAGATTTGAATTTTTTTCTTAATACCACGAGATAGTATAAATAAATGTGACATGATTTTAAAAAAACACAAATCTTCAAATAAAATATCAAGAAGTAAGACAAAAAATCAATGAAGGTATTTTTTAAATATTTTTTCTTTGGCACTAGTTTGTCTTTAGCATTTGATTTTTTCCATTTAAATGAAATAGTTTACTATGATTTGTTATTTTAATGGTTGATTTGAAAAACAATTTACTCTCTTTGTCCAAATATAAGTTGCACACTTACTATTTGACAGTCAACACTGTCAAACTTTGACAACATATTTGAATAGATATATAAATAATAATATTATCATATGTAATATTGTTGGATTTGTCGTCATAAGTAGTTTCTGAATATCGATTTTTTATTTTCTATTATTCACGTTCAAACATGTTTCTTGAAAACCATGCAAAAGATTCAGTGCATGTTATGCTGGGACTGAGGAAGAATATAAATTTTCACCCCATCCCAATATGTAATTCCTGGTTTCACCCTACCCCGGGGAAGGGAAGCAATAATAAAAATAAAAAATATGCGCCCTCCTTACAAGAGGAAGAGAAGCTTCCACAGACAACCCACATTTTCCAGAGACACCTCTGACCAAATCAAAGCGAGAATTTTGGTAGAATCACAAAGAGTTGTTCAGAGATCCTAGCCTTATGAGAGTCTCAGCATACAAAAGATCCAAAGATTACTACTGCGATTTCCACTTAGATCAAGGCCATGACACGAATAACTTCAACGATCTTAGGGGCTACACTTAGGACCTCTTGCGCCAAGGGCGACTCACACAATACAAGATAGAAGATCACCAAGCTGGAAGATCCGAAGCATACAAAGTTGAAAGGAACATGCCCACATCCGAGAACCAAACTAAACCGAAACAGAAAATAACAACAGTGGAGTATGGGGAAAGTATAGGTAACAACATCCCAAAGAGAGTGATGTTTTTTATTCACGGATCCACAAAAACCATGTCTAACAATGCATGGAAAGCGCAAGCAGAGTACTTACCCCCACAAGAGCATGTAGGGAAAGAAATACCAGCAGACGAGGTGATCACATTCAGCGAAAAAGACGCGGTCTGGAACTCATCACCACACAATGATCCCTTAGCCATAACAGCAAAAATCAGGAACTCCATGGGACATTACTTATTTGTAGATGATGGAAGCGCGGTAGA
The DNA here is from genome assembly GCA_032355605.1 of Rubia tinctorum. Lineage (NCBI taxonomy): Eukaryota > Viridiplantae > Streptophyta > Magnoliopsida > Gentianales > Rubiaceae > Rubia > Rubia tinctorum. The sequence goes on along the minus strand of JAULKM010000003.1, from coordinate 3,867,045 downwards.
AATTCTATTAGTTGACTGCTTTTACAAACTCAGATTTGAGAGAAAATACTTCAAGAAGGCAACATCATACATAGTCGGATTCACAAGAAAAACTAAATGGCCCCTCGACAACATACCACTCTCTGTCACCATCGGTCAAGACGACAAAGAGTGCATAGCCCTTTACGAATTCATGGTGATAGACGCCCAAACCCCATTCAATGCGATCATAGCAAGACCATAGATGAATGTTGCCAAAGCCATCTGGTCCCCTTACCATCTTGTCATGAAATTCTCCACACCAATGAGTATAGCAAAGATCAAGGGGACCAACAGGTAGCAAGACAGTGCTTGACTATTGCGATGAAGCCCACTACACCATGCAAAGCGCGACCGGTGGTGCACTCAATAAACCTAGGAGAACTAGTGACTATCTCCACCAGGGGAGCTGATCCAATCGAAGACACGAAGTTAGTCCAATTAGACCAATACGATGACTCTAAAAAAAGTCAAGATAAGAAAAAGAATGTCAGAAACTATCAAGGCAAACGTGACATTAACACTTAAAAAGTTCAAGACCTCATTTTCCTAGCCAATACAAGAAATGGGAGGCGTTAATCAGTCCATTGCCACACACTATCTCAATACAAACCATTCAATCAAATCGGTCTCGCAAAAACAGAGAACCATCGCAAACGATAGAGACTGAGGTCAAAACACTCGTACAAGCGAGCATACTTAGAGAAGTCATATACCCAACCTAATTAGCTAACCTTATCGTGGTAAGAAAAGAAAACGTGTGATGGCCAGTGTTCGTCGACTACAGGGATCTCAAGGAGACCTTATTTTCAATTTATTTCTTCTCTCTTCTCAAAATTCGTACTCCTTCCGTGCAGAATAAATCACCCACTTACTTTTTTTACACTATTTTGTATCAAAGTTTGACCGAATAATTGAATAAATATATGAGCAATAATGTTATCTTATGTGATATTCTTGAATTTGTCGTAACAAGTAGTTTCTATATATCAACTTTTTATTTGCCGTTATTATATATAGGTAAACATATTAATGTTCAAACATGTTTTTTGAATAATGTTATAATGATTGTTGTGCAATTTAGTTTGTGACATAGGAAGTAATTAGAAGGGTTATTTGGTAAATTGAAGTTAGATTATGTTGGATCATAACATGATACTAAACCCAATGATATACCTTCCTTAAAAAAGGGATAAATACATTTATAATCCTAACTTAGGATGAAAGTGTCATTATAACCCTACAATCTCATAAAATACTAATTTAACCCTAACTAATTATTGTATGTGTCAATCTAACCCTAACTTTTGAAAAATTTGTGCTAATATAACCAAACTCCCTAATTCCGGCATTGACCAAATGAATTAAGGCATAATCAGAAAATGAAATGATAAAAATACCCATTATAACAAACCTACCCTTTTTCATCAAAACCTATATTTCTTCATTTTTTTTGTCATTGCCGCCTTATGACAAACCTGCCTCCGCCACCATGCTTCGCCGTCGTGCTCATCCACCGCCCTCAGGACAAAGTCTATCTCCAGTCACTTGTCTATGTATTCTTTCTGGTTTTCTCCAAGTTTTTTTTGGAACAGATCTTGTTAATGTTGTTGGCAGTGCTCTGCCGTTGTGCTCCTCCGCCACCCTCTCCCCTCTCCCCTCGTCGCTGCCACTCCTCCCTCTCCCCACTGCCGCTCCTCCCTCCCCCTATCCCCTTTTATTTCTCCAAAAAGTAAGCAGAGTCGGGTTTACCTAGGAAGAAAGGGGAGGAAGCATAATCAGGTTCTTTCTCCGATTAAGCTTTGGGTTTTCCTAGTAAGAATTTACATTTCCGGTTAGGGTCAAAGGACGAACAACGAAGAATGTAGATGAAATTCCACAGGTGGCAAAACAACCATTTTTGCATTGAAAACAGGTGCTTCACCTCTGGTAGACGAAATTTTGTCGAATGCATGCCACATGAAGCAAGATTCTTCATGGAGAGGTAGGTTCAGCCTAGGAAATAACCTGGGTTCTTCCCGCACTGGTCTCACCATCAACAAAGGCTTAGTTGTTCATCCTTTAACTGTAGGAAGAATGTAGATTTACGTTTTTTTTACAAGGGAAAATCTGTCTTTTTCACAAAATCCGTCCATCAGAACATTCATTGACTAAAAAGTTAGCGGAGTCAAAATTTATTTTGGCACTTTATAAGATTTGAAGGTTAGTCATTTTAGCATTTAACAAAAAAAACAAATGATAGTACATGACCTGACGTACGCGCTAACTATTCTTTTCTGTTAACGTCGGTTTTTTTTGTTTTTTATGAAAACGTTGGTTACTGTACCTATAATTAAACTCATCTCCCATCTCTCCCTACAAAAGTCTGTTAACTTCGGCCCTGTCCAGTTCAGCTTATTTCATCTCCAATAATCTGAATAAACTTTTTTCAGTTCTTCTCAACTCATTCAGCT
>JAULKM010000003.1:3815814-3833247 GCA_032355605.1 Rubia tinctorum | reverse complement strand
TGACAATTCTTAGTTTTACCGACAGGTCATTTTGCTTGGTAAAACTTTGTTGGCTTCCGATCTGATTTAATTGACAGACAGGAGAAATCCAAGTCAGGAGTAGTTTTAATACTTACTCTCTGGCGACTCTGTTTTTTCAAATTAGATTTGAAGCGAACGGGCTAGTTGACTAGTTTGATTCGTGTTAGACAAATTTACAGATGCATTGATTCTGGGAAACAACCTGGAAAGTCTCTTACTGGCTCCGAGGGGAGACCGAATAATTTTAATGAGACTAACTGGGAATGGATCTCAGATTCAAGGTTATCAGTCCAATATTGTAGCCATCATGTAGTTTTCTCTAGTCAGACCTGGATTAGTTAGAACGCGGTTGTCTACGACCATTATCTTTATTTATCCCTTCTTTATTTTTAGATTAGTTTTTAGATTTGCTGTTACCGGCATATAGATACAGAGATGGTTTAGTCTAGAATTATCTTTATAATATCTCTGTAATCTTACAAATTGCCTCCCTATGTGGAGTTATTGATTACTACTAGTTACAAATACATAGATGGTTTAGTCTAGAAATATATTTAGAAACATCTTTGTAATCTTACAAATTGCCTCCCTTTGTGGAGTTATTGTACTTTACTTTTCTGTTTTTATGGTTTTGGGGAGCCTTATATAAAATCACCCACCTATAAAAAAAGGTTATGGGCACAATCAAAATTGAGGACAAGGCAACAACAATTGTCAACAATGGAAAGACAGGAGGCATGGCGAGTGACCAGGAGAGTCGGTCAGGATGACACGCCAAAAGAGACACGAGCACCCGCGAATGGCAGAATGGTGAATGTGATCAATGAAATAATTGGAAATGGAATAAACTAGGTTTCCAGCAAAAATTAAGGCCGGTACAGAACTCCGGCGGAACCCAAAAATAAGTGCCTTCGAGCTAGATGAGACTAGTTATTACCTACTCAGATGCCAACGCAATATCCAATCACATCACACATTTTGATTTCATGGTGCTCTTTGCAGGCATTAGAGATGCCTTGTTTTAGAGGGACCTTATCGATAGTTAGAGTGGGGTTGAAGTTATTTTCTAGCTGCTCTTCTAGAAGGAAAAATTATGAAAGTCCACACCCCCTCTAGCGGTTTTAATTGGAAGAGAAGAATTTTTTATTGGTATAATCATGTTGCCATTACCGTTCGAAAATAGTGGGAGAAATAAGACAATCCACTATAATTTTTCTATTGTGAATGACCCCTCGTCTTTCAATGCATGGTCACTCGTGGATGAACCAAGCCAACTCCATTTGGCCCCTACTATTTAACGATGAAGTTCCCGACTGGCAATGACATCAGACCAATTAATGCCCGAAGTTGCATTATGACAGCATGGAAAGAAATAAATGAGATAAGAATAGTCATCACAATCATGAGAGAGACTACTGATGCATTACCCACATTTCACTGGTGATGCAGTTGGTTACTCTAAAATAATGACAATGATCAAGAGTAAGTATTCCAATGGTGCTTCCTTCCTACAATCAATGCCCTGAATTGGTTCCGGGTGATACTTAAGTTAGTATTTTCTCAAAGGAAATACTAAAACATGTACCTGGTGATGAATTTGAGATGAATTCAAGATGAATTCGATACTAGTACCTAGTGAACTAAAACATGGGAGTCTTTGTGTACATGTATACTTCTGATGCTCATTCGTACAACCATATCGAGTCTTCTTATGAGGACTTCATATTTTGACTCTTTTTTGTCAGGGAAAACTCGAATCCCAATGCTTATTTGTACTCATCCCTTTCATGGCTTATACGCAGAAGCCTCATTCCGCATCTTTCTTTGCATGATGCCCCATCCATGGAGAGGGTCCATGCAATCTGTTCAAACTCTGCCTTTACTTTGGTGTTTAATGTATGCACCGATTATTGGTCTTGCAGTTGGGATTTCTCATCTTTCGTCATCTCTGCTAAAAAATCGGCCAAGGCCTGCCCCTCGATTAATGTCATTAGTTTGAACAGTACTTCATGCTCTCCCAACTCAATGCCCATCTCATCACCCTCCTTGAAGCTTCGAGCTTATGGATAATTTACTTGAAAGGTTAATCTGTGTACACTATAATCTCATGTCCTTGGAAGTATATTCTCAACTTTCTGGCTGAATAAATTAAAGCTAATGTTAACTCGATGATCGAGTAGTTCTTCTCTGATGCTTGTAAGCTTTGGATTACATAGTAAATCGAGGTTTGTTTGTCCTTTTCTTGGAAAACTAAGACCAAACTGATGGAATGATTCGACACTGCTAGATATAAATATAGAGTTTCTCACACTTGTGGGGCTCCTAGAAGTGGAAGCCTTTGTAGCTCGGTTTTCAACTCCTCATATGCTTTCCGGAAGTCCTCCGTCCAATTGGATTTGTTTTATCTTTGTAAGATGCTGAAGAAAGGCATGCGTATTTAAGCTACTTTTGAGATGAAATGTCTAAGGGATGCTAATGAAACAGTTACACTTGGACCTCTTTGACCAAATGGGTGGTGGTAGGTCGTGTATGACTCGGATTTTCTCTGGATTTGCTTCAGTTCCTCTTAAGACAACCTTGTATCCTAGGAATTTTCCCGCACATACCCTAATGGGACACTTCTTTGGGTTCAACTTCATCCCAATTGTTTGGAGAGTGATCATTGTTCCTTCTAGGTATTGTGCAAACTGATTTACAGCCTTCCTCTTGATTACCACATTGTTTACATAAATTTCTATATTTTGACCTATTTGGTGCCTAAATGCTTGTCTAGTGTATGCATGTATGTGACTCCATTTTTTTTGTCCAAGTGGAATTTTCACATAGTAGAATGCACTAAAAACTAGTTATGAATGCAGTCTTCTCCATGTCTTTGGGATTCATTAATATTTGATGGTATCATTTGAATGCATTTAGGAAGTTGATGGCTTTGTCGCTTAATATTAGAACTACCTCTTGGTCTATCTTTAGTAGCGGATAGAAATCCTCTTGGAAATATTTGTATAAGTCTATGTAATCGATATACATTCTTCATTTTGCATCTTCCTTTGGGACAATAATCAAATTCACTCCCCATTTTCAATAGACTACCTCTCGTAGTATCTCAACATGTATGAGAGTTTATACCTCTTACTCTAATGCCTATTGTCTATCGTGTACATAATTTCTTTGCTTTTGTCTTATATGTTTCATCAATGGGTTGGTCTTGAGGGAGTGTGTTGCTACGGTAGGGTTGGCGCCTCCCATATCATAGACTAACCAGACAAACACATTCCTATATCATTTTAATGTGGCAATGCCTTACCTTTTGACAGACCAGGGTAAGGACTTTCCTATCTTGACCTTTTGGGTGTGGTCGTCATTGTTCAAGCCAACGAGATTCACATCTTCTCCCAAATCAATTCAAGCATGTTCATTTTCTTGGGGCTGTCCTTGGTTGATTAAGTGCACCATCGGCTCAATCCAATTTATAGTCGATGGCTACATAGTTGTGGCCATGCATTGCCTTGCTGACTGCTGGTCTCCCTTGACCATTGTGATTCCCGTTGGGGTTGTAAATTTGATGACTATGTGGTATGATGACCATATAGCCTTTGTGGCATTCATCCATGGCCTCCATGATGGCGTTGGGTTGGAGGAGTTCACTACGACATAGTCGAACATAACCGTGCAAGCCATGTTATTTTATCCAATGGTTACTAGTAGTTGTAAATTTCCCAAGGACATTTCAGATTTCCCTGTAAATCCTACTATGGAGAACGTTTACTTCTTGAGATATGATCGCTTGAACCCCAGTTTTTGGAAGCAATCGCCGAACAATACTTCTATTGCACCATCATCATCAACAAAGACCCTATTTACACTAAAGAGTCGTAGTGTATAGAAGCATTAGGGACCGCGTTCTGCTCACTGAATGCAATGGTCTCGCTTGCACACAAATTTTTTATTAGGTTTTTGTGTCGGCATGTACCTCACCCTTGCTTTCCAACCATAGTTGGAAGTACAATTTATTGACTTATCGATAGTAAATAATACTCTGTCCATACCTCCATCTATTGTGTCGACAAGCATACCCAAACCTACCTTCAAATCGGGTAAGTGACAATGTATGTATCCGAAAACCCACACTAGATCTAATAAATTTTTGTTAGAGTTCAGGGATTTTGTATGTATCTAGAGATCCCACACTACCTTCAAACAATCAAGGTGAGATATTTAACTAGTTAGTCCTACAATTTGCAAATTCATATGCGAAATGACTTACCAGTATTGGTCATTAAATGTGGAACGTGAAGTGCCTTTATGAATACGCTAAATTCATTAATAACCATATTTTTTGACTTCATTTCAAAAATTGAATGGTTTTTTGCAAGGTACCCTTACAGACTTCCAACTGTTATTACAATATCGGAATATAATTCAATAATCAATTTAATAAAATGGCCAATATTCCGAATCGACAATCAAATTTGGAACCATATCTATTAAAAAATGATGCAACCTCCATATAGATCCGTAACTATTACCGATGTCGCAACTTGCTCCTTCCAATACTTGTTCTGATATCTCAACGTTTTTCAGAGACAACGACTTCTTGAACCCGAAACTAATTCTGAGGTTTGAAGTCTAACTAACCGATCACTGTTCCGAAAGCGATAACCATGCCCCAACAAGAAAATGAATTACGATATGATGTTGGAGGCTACTATGAAACGACAACACTATCGGCTTCAGAAGCAACATTGAAGAGATTAGGAACCTACAGAGTCTTGGAACATACTTTCGTACTTGGAAGTATATTTCAAGCACAATAATATACTATTTTGACGTCGGAACATACCACGATGGTTTAAAAATAAGCTTTCATGTCGCTCAAAAGTGTCGTAAAAGACTAGGTTCAACAATAATTGGGATACCACCATCCAAAGGCCAACTGGTTGCACACTGATGCTAGAGACAGCAGTTCAAAATAGTCGTCATTCGCCGTCTTTCACGACCGTTAATAATCTTATCATGCACTAGTATCTTCCTCGTAGAACATCATGAATTTTTTCTTGCAGATTCGGCGTTATTGAACAAAAATTGGTCACAAGATACTCCATCCGTCTCACTCTAAAATGCTTAATTAATTTTTGAGAGTGAAACTTTGTTAACTTTGACTCTAAATATAAATTAATATATAAATAATAAAAATATCATGTGATACATTGTTAGAGTTATCTTAACATCTACTTTCTAAATATCAATTTTTTATGCGACATTATTTAGGTAACTACAGATATTAACGGTCAAACATGCTCATTGTGGATTGTGAAAAAAACAATATAGAGTGGGACGAAGGAAGTAGGTGTTTACCCTAGATCAATGTAATTGTCGTTTCTTCGATACCAACTTCCACCCCTCTTGTCAACTTCAATCTCCCCATTTAAGATTTTGGGAAAAGTGCAAAAAAACCTATAAGATCGAGAAAGTGCAGGAATAACCTTGTAAAATTCTGAAAGTGCAGAAGTAACCCTTTAATATTGTCAAAATGTGCAATTTTACCCTTCTGGCCAAATTTTGACGTTGACCGATGTAAATCCGACATTGACTAATAATGAAAAGACATAAATACCATGAGTTTAAAATAGAAAAGCCTAAAGACTATTTTACCCTCACTTCTTCAGCTTCTCCTGCTCCGCCGGACCGTCGCCGCTCCTCCACTGGAAAGCTTAAAAATTCTGTAATCACCAGCATCACCTCTCTAGCACCATCACTGCCGCCGCCTCCCTAGCACCAACTCCCTAGCTTCATAAATATGTAATCACCAGCACCACTGCCACCCCTTTCGCCGCTGCTTTCTCTTCCCGCTGCCACCACCTCTCCCCATTGTTCCCTACTCCGCCGCCAAAGCCTAGTTCCATCACCACCTCTCCCCGACGCCACCACCTCTTCCCGCTCCACCCTAACCCTCAACCCTAGCCTAGCCACGCGTGCTCCACCTCTCCCCCAAGCCTAGCACCACCACCGCTCTCCACCTCAACCCTATCCTAGCTCCACCTGTCCCTCACTGCGATCCACCTGTCCTCAACCCTAACCTAGCCCCCGCCTGATTCGCAGCCCAGCCATTCCACCTCCTCTCCCCCGCTACCACCATCTCAGCCTCCACCGCCTCTGAATTTGCGATTGGAACGCAGTGGCGGTGGTGATTAAAGCACCGATTGGAACACGATGGTGGTGGAGCGGACGATATTTGCGGCGGAGAAACGGTAAATCTTTGACCAACGCTTCCGCTTCGCCGGAGTCAACATGGTCATCTGCGACGAGGATAACTTATAGGCTTCTTCTTCTTTTTTATTTTCTTAAAAATCTGGGAGGGTGTTAATGTCTTTTCCAATTCTATTGTTTCTGAATTTTTTTAGAAGGGTAGAACAGTCTTTTCAACGTTTTCCAGCCATTTTTTGCGTTGAAATTTTGGTCAACAATTTGCAGGGTTAATTTTGCACTTTCAAATTTTACAAGGTCGTTTTTGCACTTTCACCCAAAACATAGGGTTAAAAACGCACATTTCTCTAAGATTTTAGACCATGTGCCTCCCAGAATTGATACCATCAATTTTCAATATACTCCCTCTGGTTTTAAAATAATGGCACTCAACCAATTGACATCTTTAAAAAAAAGAAGTAAAATGAGTGAAAAAACTTGTATTGAAAGAGTAAAAGTAAATTGAGTGGATGAAAACGATTTTAATTTTACTAAGAAATGAAGGTGTAATTATTAAAAGATAAAATAAAAAGTGAAAGAGTGTCAGTATTAAAAAGAGTGAGAATAACACTATGAAAGGAAGTATTAGCCTATCCCCAACGTCATCATAATGTCATACTTTGAGAAAACATTTTATGGGCATAATAATCTTTAAGATTTCTATTCTGTTCAACCATTGGTTGGGGGAAAAAGTAATTTCATTTTTCAGAACAAGATGGCGGTGGACTTGTATTCACGGGAGTAACAGATGTTGAAATTTCAAAGTAAATGAAGTCAACCGTGGAATGACTTGGGTGGACTTCTACTTTAATGTAGAAGTCGTATTACGTATGAGTGGCCTTTGGAGAATAAGGGAACATCATGGGGCCTTCTCCCCCACATATTTTTGCTTCTTCAACTATTTTTTCTGCTTTCATTTGTGTTTTGAACTTAGACTATGCTGATCCATATTTCAATCCAATCAAAAACATTAAATATTATACTCCCGTTTTTCTATTTATGACACCATAAGTTTATGTGTTTGAATTTAGGTGAAGAAAATGAATGAATGAAATTAAATGTAGAAAGTAAAAAGTAGAATAATTGGATAAAATCGAAAGAATCTTTCCAAAATTTGAAAGAGTGTAAAATAAAAGAAAACATTAATTTATAATAAGTGTGTCATAAATAACAAAACAAAGGGAGTGTTATGTTTCTCTTGATCATTTACACAACTTACAATTCACCCAAACATTTATAGTAGCTTATCAATAATTCAAATATTCAATCAACTCCATCAGTATTATTTTATAATTATTTATTAATGTATCTTGCAATATTAATCATAAAATAGACAATATTTATTATCTAAACAGTCCTATCAGTATAATTTAAAAATAATTATTTATATGAGTAAATTTTAAAAATATCCTTCCTCACCTCTCTCAAAAAAGCTATTTTTTTAAAACTTTAATCTTCTTTTCCCATCTTTCATCATGGAGAGATGAGAAAATAGTTTTTTTAATTAATAGTCTTTAAGCGTTTATATTATTGAATAAGTATGAATTTGTACTCATACACCAGTACTGTTCTTCCCCCTGTTATTGTTGTTTTCGTGATGATAACTCAGTTTAGTTGTTCAGATTGATGTTTTGTTTTCGATCTGATTGTACATATCGTATTTTCATAGTTTTGTTTGTATTTTTATGTTAGGATTTTCCAATAATTGAATACTTTAGATCCGAGTTTTGCAAGGTGTTTACAATTTGGATAACATAGATCATGCTTTGGAGTTGTATTGTCGTTTGAACTTTGAAGAACCTTGTTTGTCGAAGTGATTGATACGTGATACGCTCTCCTGTGTCAAATGATCATGATTTCCGAGGGAAACGAGTTAATATCCTCATGGAGACATTACAATTTTTATTGGATATTTAATCTGTAACAATACAGACTCGTTGACATGTAATTTAAATTCCGTTTTTAGTTGAATTGGATGTAAATTCCACTTACTGTAATTGTTGTGGGAAGGGATTCCGTGTGCCCCGTGCTATTTGGGTCAGAGTGTAAGCTAGTGATGCTTTAATCTATGGGTGATTATTTTAAATAAAAAAAATTAATCATAAAGTTAGGGATACAAATTCACTTTGCTCAGGTTTATGTCAAAATAAGTAGTTTATTTAACACACTTTTTTCTTTTATATTGATACAAATATTATTTTTATAAGAAATCTCTTTAGTTTCATTCACTTATACTATTTTTTCTTTTCAATTTCAATTTCAATTTCATCCACTTATATCATTCACCTTAAATCCAAAATATTTAAATATGTGGTGCTATACATAAAACCAGAGGTAGCGATGTAAATTTTTTTAAAAAAAATTGACAACGAAATTGAGTGTGAGGCCAAATTGGGGACCGATAAACAAATCAAAGTAATCCTGTTTCTATATTATTGATACACTTTCATTTTTTGGTTATTTATTTTATATTACCACACTTTTTATTTTTGATTAAAAAATTTAAAATTTCATTCACTCATTATATTTTTTACCTTCAATTGCATCAACTCATTTTTTCCACATAAATTCAACCACCTAAACAAACGGAGAGAGGAATTGGCATTTTGGTAGTTTGAGGTATAAACGAACCTCAGCTGTCCTAAATATAGTTGGAGATTTCCCCTCACTCATCATTTCATCCTTACTCCTCAACTATGAGAGTTCATCTTCTGGTACTTGTCTTTTGCTTCTTCAATTTCTACCATTCTTCTTTTCCTGAAGTAATCTTTGAGGAAAGGTTTGAAGGTACAGAGAAATCAATCAAGCTTATACTCTCTACTTTTATAATCATGTTTCTTCGTGGTTGATGAGTGTTTATCTTTTAGTGGGGTATTGATTTTGTGTTTCATATATAATCAGACGGTTGGAAAGATAGGTGGGTCCTATCGGATTGGAAGAGGAGTGAAGGGAAAGCTGGAACTTTCAGGTACACTGCTGGAAGATGGGCAGCTGACCCTGATGATAGAGGTTCTATTTTCTCTCTCTCTTTTCCCCCTTTAATTTCTTGTATTAGTGTTTTTTTAAGAAGGAGGAAATTTCGATAGTATATGATGAAATAAAAATATGAGTATCTCTTGAAACGAAAATGGAGATTGAATAATCTCTTTTGCATTTATGAGCTAAATGTTCAATATTAGTATGGTTTTTTCTGTTTCAAGAATCTTGAAAATTAGTCGTATTGTTCCGTAAAGAGCTACTATCTTGTTTTATAAGGGTATGTTCGAGTATGTTGACATCCATTGTATTATTAGCTCATTCACGTATTCTCGTTACATGGGTTTTCAAGCGGAAAAAGCAGGATTTGATGTGTATTTGGAATCTCTATCTATTGAAAAGATGCCAAGCAGCCATCGAATATCATAAACATGTGATCTGTATTCTATGTAGTTGGAATTTTTTAAAATAAGCAGAGATTATATATTTTTGGTACATTTAGGTTGACTGAAAATGAATTTCAATGTGTATGTAAGCTGCTTCTCGTGTTTCTGAAAATTTTCAAAAGAACCTTGTTACACATTAGACAGAAGAGTCTTTGGAGGCGTGGTGACAGGTCGTCTTGCGATATTCCGTTACTCACAGCATGGATCCATTGCAATATGCAGGTCTTCAAACATCAATTGATGCCAGACACTATGCTATATCTGCAAAAATACCTCAGTTTAGCAATAAGAACCGGACACTTGTGTTCCAATATTCCATTAAGTTTGAACAAGATATTGAATGTGGCGGCGGTTATGTTAAGCTTCTGTCTGGTTATGTTAACCAAAAGAAATTTGGGGGCGATACTCCATACAGGTTATTTCTGATCAACCTGGCCATTTATTTTCTCTGCATTCTATGTGCTGTTGGCCTTTAAGGAAGAAAAGTGGGAAAACTAGTTTTCTTAAGAAAAACAATGGAGATACTATTTTGTCATACAAAAGGCAGATCATGAAAGTAACCAGAATGTTTGCAGCTCCTAGTTTGTTTTAGTAGCTTAAAAGTCAAATGCATCTATGTTCGAGGTGAGTTTGGTTATGTAATCTGAGACACGGTTCAGCATTTAAGATAATTCCAGCAACATTATGTAAAATGATGAGCTCGGATGTATTCTATGCTGATTTTCAGACAGTTTTATGAGGAACACATTAGACTAAGAGCGTTAAGACTTTTGCTTTTGTCAGACTTTACCTTTTAAATTCTTTATATTGATTTCCAATCAAACTAGTACAACCAAAAGTGTAATTCAAAAGTCTGTAATTGTTCAGCTTATGAACACTTTTATTCTTTTCCTTGCAGTTTTATGTTTGGACCAGATATATGTGGCACAGACACAAAAAAGCTCCAAGTTATAGTCTCATACCAGGGACAGAATTATCCAGTTAAGAAAAACATAGAGTGTGAAACAGACAAGTTGACTCATTTCTACACATTTATATTAAGACCAGATGCAACATACAGCGTCCTAATAGATAATCGTGAAAGAGAGTCTGGAAGCTTGTATGCCGACTGGGATATCCTACCCCCACCAAAAATAAAGGCTGTCAATGCTAAGAAGGTAACATGGAAGCAATTTCGTTGTAGAATATTATTAAGTATATATATATAATATGCTGAATTTTCTTTTTCAATCTTGTAATAATGTTCCCGTGAACAAACCTCAGTAGCACGTAATGATGATGTCCCTCTTTTGCATAAGCTGATATGATTCACCATGAGAACGTTCTCTATGAAATAGAACCTTGTACTACCTGTTTTCTCTGACACAGATTCACGAATTTGTTTTCCACAGCCAGCAGACTGGGATGACAGAGAATACATTAAAGACCCAAATGATGTCAAACCAGAGGTTTTTTTCATAAACTCTGCTCCCTTTATGTGGAAATATTCATGTTACATCCATCAAGCTCAAACTAGTTACTATTGTTTTCAAATTGTGCAGGGGTATGATTCAATTCCGAAAGAGATACCAGATCCTAAAGCTCGAAAGGTTTGCCGGCCAACCTTGAAATTTCATTCTCTGAAATATATCAGATATTGAATATTATGAATTTTTTAGACAAGGATTGGAGAAAATGGGCCCAGACGGTAAACAGTAATGAGCATTTCTAAATTTCAGTTAATAATTCACAGACATTGTTACTGCAAAAACATCAAGCAAAATAATGCTTACAGTTTTACATAGAACAAAAATGTTACGTATATAAGTCAGAGTTTCCTTGTTTTACTAAAGAGCCAGCCATTTCTGTGCATACAGTTTAGTTGCTTCACTACCTATTATATAATGTAATCAAACCTCTTTAGATTTGATTCAATAGCCTGCTGACTGGGATGAAGAAGAGGATGGGATATGGAGGCCCAGAAAGATACCGAATCCAGCATACAAGGGCCATGGAAACCTAAGGTACTCATGAGTCAGATATAACAACTTCGGACAACAAAACTAATCATGTCATATGTACTGTATCTTGACCTTTTGGAGCTATGGTGATGCAGCGAATCAAGAATCCCAATTACAAGGGGAAGTGGAAAATTCCATGGATTGATAATCCAGGTTGGACATTTTCTTTGTGTCTTAGTCTGAGTTGAAGATTGGTGTTTTGTTTTGAAAAATATGATGTTTCTACTATTGTACACTTAAAGCTTGTATATTGAGATTTTCTCGAGTACATCCAAGTAATTGAAAAGGCATGAGAGTGGCTAGGTTTGATTTTAGTAACTTAGTTATATTTAATCTTGGTATGTATTTTGTCCATTTTAATCTGTTCAAAAGGGTTCTGTTTGGTGCATTTCAAGAAAATGAAAATCACTCGATTGATTGTGAGAATTTTGACTGATATGCACTGAAGCCTAGAGCTATGACCTGAAGCTGAAGGTGTTTATTAATCTGTCATGTGAATTTCCGGCAGGGGGAGACATCACCAATCACCCCTATTATTTGCACATCATTTGAAAAGTTTCAGAAGTGCATTTTACCTTTTCTTTTTCCCCTTTCTGATATCTTTTCTTATTTAAGGACTATTAAGAAGTTACTTGCAATCTTTCTGTATCTTGGATGTTATGCATTCGAGGGTGGGTTTAACTCAATATGTTGTTGAATTTCCTTGTCTTTCATTCTTGCAGAGTTTGTTGGTGATCCCGATTTGTATGTTTGGAAACTAATTAAATATGTAGGCATTGAGGTTTGACAGGTAACATAAATGTTTCCCTTCTTTCTAATTATAGACCCCCTCTCCCTCATCTGTTCTTCTATGCCACATCTATTATTATAGGCTTGTTTTTGTTGTTTTTATCTTTTTGTTGGTCATTTAAAACTGTTCCTGAACACTTGCATCCTGCTGAAGCTTTCCAGCTTTGTTGTTACCAACAGATTCAGCATATTCCTTCTCTGTTTGAATGAAATTTTCCTCCTAAAATACTGGGTATAAGTCAATGCTAGTAATCTCGCTGCTAAAAGATTTTATGATTATTTTACTTTACCTTGATTTAAAATAGTGATTGTGCAATATGTCTAGGTTAAAGCTGGACAATGTACTGTTATGCGATGATCCTGAATATGCAAAAGAAGTGGAAGAAATTTGGGCCAAAAATAGAGTGGTGAGTAGTGCTCTTGCTGCGACTATACATTGAATTGAAGTGTCTGAGCTGTTCACTTAAGGTCTTTCCTAATCTAGGTTGAGAAGGGGGCATTTGAGGAGGCTGAGAAAATCAGGTTAGCCGAAGAGGAGGTACTAGCAACTATCTCAGTTCTACATTACCAACTATTTGTATGCCTTCTGCAGTTGTAATAATATTGCAATGTATTACTATATCTGCAGCGCACTAAAAAAAGAGACGAAGAAGGTGGAAAGAAGAAAAGTAGAGGCAGGAGGAACCACAAAAGGGTACTGCAACCTTTCTTTAATATTGCACTGTCTTTGCTTTTTTCTGTTTCTTCTTGTCTCAGCATCTACGTGTCCACATTTTTATACTTATGATCTACGCTACCGCACTTCCCTAGGAGATGATGGGTGGTTTGGCCGTTTGGGTGTTAAATTGTTTTGCCCATCTTCGTAAATTTATGTTCTGAGAGGGCAGCCTAATAAAAGTGGAGTCAAAATCTGTGATATAGTAACTATTTTCAAGTATGATATGCTCACAAATTACTGAGAGTAATTTCATCTACTAGTTTTTGGCAATATAATGATCTTCAGTCTAACTCAAGAATGGGAGTTGCTTGCTATCTTCCACCCCGCCTCACAAAGCCCAGCAATTGGAAGAAATATGCTGATATTTTTATGTTCTTTTGCTTAGCTCTATTGCTAACCTTTCAACATTGAAATCTTGCTTTATTCTACCAAAGAGTCTAATAAGACAATTATCTTAGGTAGAGTAGCATGGAATGTATTATTGGCTTCTGGTTGACAATAGTTGTAACTCATCGCCTCCATTTGCTGGTTTGACATTATTAAAGTCACAAGCTTCTATCTTAAACCAATTGGTACTAAGTGAGGTGACACATGATCATATGTATTGAGATATAACTTAGTCCACTATCAATGTGAGACTCTTAAGTTCTTAACAGACATTATTATTGATTTTTTCAAACTGAGTTAGTTTTTTCTGCCAGCTTAGTAACTTTTGTTTTGATCCTGTTATCTGAATTCTTCCAGCTTAGTAATTATTTGAATGGCACGTTCAACTTTGGAGAATCTAATATGTTGGCTCTCACTCAAGAGTGGTTGGCTGGCATCAACTGCTATTCCATGAAATACTTGAGATAGGCATAGACACCCTACCACCACATTTATGCCAAAAGAAACTCCTAATGTGAAGATACATGATTCCAAATTTAGAGTTTAGGGTACACCCTTTGTTGTGAAGCTACTAGCACAAGTATTAAAGAGAAGATTTTGACCTCCATTTTGATATTTTATGATGTCTTACATAAATTACTAGCTGAGCTATGGATGTTATTTTTCATCTATTTTCTTCTCTTACATAGTATCTGTGGCACGAACCATGTGACCTTATATTATAGTAGATATCATTAATCGATGACTGTTCTACATCGGCTTTTCATTCCCTTAACTTGCATTTGGCAGTTGTACTTGGGTTAGCTTTGATTTAATTTTTAAAAAAAAGAACATGAACAACCAATCTATCTTTATTTAAATTCTGTCCGAGATTGCCCAGTTATTGTCTCAGAGATTTGGTTTCTGAGTTTGCAGATCATTGTCGTTATAAACTAATTTTTCGGTTTGTCTTGCAGTATGACCCCCCTGAATATTTCGATGATGACTATCACGTAAGTTTCCAATATAATCTCGAGAGCTCTAGAATAAATTTTAACATTGCATAGAATCCCGAATTTCTGTTTTTGAATCTTGAATGCTAAATGTCACTGTCAAAAGCATATGTTGGCACAACAGTATTTGCATTTCTGAACCAAATGTTTGCCATTTACTTACAGCCAAAGCCTTCATCAATGTTTTTTTTTCCTTCTCTATTTGCTAGAAATTTGACATCCTTGCCTCAGAACCTCCTGCCCGGTGTTAACTTTTTCTTGTTCTGTTTTGCTGCAATGCAGGATGAGCTTTAGGGAATGTTAAAGCGACATAGTTAAGCAGTGAATTGGATGAAGAAACACAGAACATTTTGTAAATTGGATGAAGAAACACAGAAGACAGAGCCGACGGAAGAAGCAATTAGGGTTGGGGATTATTGGGGGTCAAAGTAGTATATTCTTGTTTTTTTCATAGGGGTAAAATCGAATTTTTACTAAATTCCGGCCTAAATCTTCCGGAATGGGTATGTTTGCACTTACACTAACTATCTAGAGTTATATTTGCACTTTCAATTATCAAAATATTATATCGCCACTTATGTGAAGTAGATACGGTTATAAAAGCATTTTCTCAAACAAAATTGCAAACTTAATAATGAATTGCATCCGGTGTTAGATAATTCTACATGGGCACTTTTTTTGAAGACTTTTTTTTTATATTAAACATTGGATTTCATCTCATTAAGATGACAATTGTGTCTCACACAAGGTGGGGTGAGCCTCCCACGTGCTCTAAGAGCATGATCCACACCAATATGGTGCATTTGGAGACTTAGGGCCATAATAATGCAAACCAAAGGGGGAAGGGGGGATTGAACCTTGGTTGCACCTGGCTGAGCGCAGTGTTCTGGTCATTTGGGCAAACCCAAGTAGTTTTTTTAAGACTAAGTCTCGACAGCTAGCGTGCATTGCTGAATGTCTGTGGTATTTTTGGGATATTATTTTTGGGAAATGTTGTTATGATTATTTTAGTAATTATTAGTAATTATCGATAATGATGTTGGTGTGAGGAAGAAGAGGAGACCTGGAAACATTTTAGTAATAGAAGATTAGGTTATATGAATGGAATTTAATAAAGAATGTACAAAGTTTAAGGAATGATGTAAGTCATAAGGTTAACAAATATAAAAGACAAGGTCTTGTGCGAGATGGTTTCACAGTGAGACAATGGATTAATTTATAAATAATAGAGACTTAATTTGGGATGTAATATTAAATATAGTTTTCAAATTCTATATGAACTGAATTGCAAATGAATTAAATTAGACCCTACCCTCACTATTTAGGTTCTCTTTGTCTTCCCCTCATTTTTATCTTTTCTATCTCTCTAAAAAACCGCTAGTTTCTCTCTCTTACTTGATGACCTAGCTTTGTGTTTCCAGCCGCGAATCTCTACTTTCATCCGATTTCGTTGCTTAATACGCATCAGAAGGTGTTGCATGTGAATGAAATTGGAGCTTCTGGTCCGATCTTCAGAGTTTCTTCTCTGTTCGCTTGCGAATCGATTCGTTTTTTATCAGGTAATTTCAACGACCTAGCATTGTCTTTCCGGCCAATAATCTTTAATTTTAGCCGATTTTGTTGTTTAATACGCATTTTTATCAGTGAACTCTGAGCTTTCTGTCGAATTTTTGCTGTTTGTACTCTGTTCGCTAGGAAATAGTTTTCGTATTTCATCAGGTAATTCCGACACTGGAGGTTTTCATGCATATGTTGTTTATTAGGTTTTCATTGACATCGATCAATTTTAATTGTATTATTGTTGATGTTTTTCATTTTGTATATGTCGAAGAAAGGAGGTCAAGTTGAATATGTTAATTTAGACGAACCTGTGTTGAAAATAGCTAAATCTTACTCCTTGCCTTCGGGTTCTTCGAAGGTCGATGTAAAGGAGGAGAAGAAGACGTCTTCTTCTCAAGGTTTTTTCTGCTTATATTTATTTGGTGGGAATATTTGAATTTATTACTATATTTTTAATTTTTTTGTCGTCTAGGGTTTTAAGTGATGTTTTACTGTTTCAATATGATGTTTGAAGCTTTTCAATTGACTTCCCTTCCTGTTTATGCTGATGCTGTTATAAATTTTCATTCTGGGAGTGTGTTATGCATGTAGTTCTTATTATTTGTGTTTTATATTGTCATTGCTTGATTTCTTAAATTACAGTGCCTCTATTGTAATTTTCAGTAGGAGTGATGATTTAAGTATCTTAGTTGATATTTTAATTATCTATGGTTTTACATGATGCTTTATAGTTTCGATTTGACAATACAAGTATTCCAATTGACTTTACTATTCTGTTGAACTGTTGTTGCTTTGTATTTTTTTTAATAACTCTGTGTGGTTCTATGTGTGATGATGGTGTCAGTTTTCACTTGTATGTATTAACTATTTCTATATGATGGTGTATGTGTGCTGGTTTCACATGTTTTTGTATGCCCACATTTTTTGTCATTTTTTAAGAATGATGTTGTTAGGTTTCTTATGGATGTTTTACATTTCTTTACAGATCATCTGTTTTATTTATTTGATTATCCTGAATTCTAGTTCTAAACTTGCTTTCTATTTGATGTTTCTGGCTTTCTGTGAATATGTGTGTGTGTGTGTGTGTGCACGTGCATGTTTGTGTGTTATTAGATGGGTTTTGAAATTGAAGGTTGAATATTATTATGAACAGTGACGTTGGGGTTCTGTTTAGACAAACTGGAGGGGTAGCAAAAAAAACCGAATTGTTTGTTATGTTGAGATTTTCCTTCACAAGTACTGATTTTAGACTATATTGGAGAAGAATGGTGCTGGAAAAAATTTGGGGGAAAAAGAATAAA
>JAULKM010000003.1:3748735-3771764 GCA_032355605.1 Rubia tinctorum | reverse complement strand
ATTGGCTACATATCCACGGCCAGTATGATAAAGATCTTTTTATATCTATTTTGTTCCATCAAAACAAACAATGTTTACATACCACTAATGTTGAATTTATCACCTTTTGTTGCGTCTATGTAATTATATATTTTTAATTCCTACTATATATATATATATATCCAATCCATTCATATTTTGAAAGCATTCTATTTTTACTATTATTCGTAACCATTAAAGAATAATGACATAATTATCAAAAAAATCTTAATCATTTAAACATTAAATAACTATAAAAGTGTATATCATAGAATATTATATAATATCAATGTAACTTTAACATAATTTGTTATCTAATTCTCCGCGCAACGCGCTGTGTTATCTCACTAGTTAAATGGAAAAGAACTACCCCAGCCTCATGGTAGAAAATGGTTCACTTCAAACACCAAAACTCCTTAAAAATACAAATGCACAATACAATGATGCATTGACAACATTAATCTTATTTAATTCCACTCCAAGAACAAGCTAGTGCTCAAATTGCAATAACTTACACGTGCAATTCAGAATTCAGAAAGACTAAGATTTTGATTCTCAAATCTCAGAATAAAACAAGTGTTTCCCAAACTTTGTCTAACATCAAAGTTTCTGAGAAAGAAGCTGAAGCACAACCAACAATTACACCAAACAATTACACAGACTCAGTATGCTTCAGCCAATCCAGAATCACCAGAATCATGATCATCGTCGTATGCTCAACAATTACTCGAAGAATGTCATTCGAAAGCTCGCGCTGTTCTTCCAATATTCTCTTGGCAGAAAGTCTGGTTTCGCGGGTACAGAATCCAGTCACCTTGATTGTGTTCAAGGTATAAATGGAACCAAAGCCGGAAGGAATCTCCATAAGCCGGTTACAGCTATCCACAATAAAATACCTCGAGACAAGGAAATGGGACGCAATCATCATCAGAGACGGGGAAATTTATTTCTGCGAAATCTGAACCCTCCAATTTCAAATATCTAAGCTTTGGGAAGCTCTCTCCATCTTCCAAATCCCAACTCGCACCACAACACGCATATCTGAGTAACTAGAGAACCTCGAGATTAGGCAGTTTCTTTCCAATTTCCGATATCAAACACCATGGCAACTGAATTCCTGATAGAGTCAGCTTCTTAAGAGTCTCAATCTCAGGAAAGAGGATTGTTGATATTTCCATGCGAATTCCTTGAATTTGAAGCGACTCCAGCCTTTTCAAAGATCTAAATATGGAGAACCACATTGCATCCAACCCTTCAGATCCTCCATCAACATAGGCTCCCAATTTCCGAAGCCTTGTAAACTTCGCCAAAAACTCCTCTATCTTACTGTCATGGCCGAGAAATACTACTCCAAGTGTCTCGAGAGAATATGCTGCAAAGGAATCACAGACCTGAGTGCAATCTTCTGAGCTGAGGCGCCAATACTTCACGAGAACATGCCTTAAAGTTTTCATCGTCCACATGGAAACTGGCAATGAAAATGAAACTACACTTTCACAATTCACTATGAGAGTTTCCAAGTTCCACAGGTTTGTTATTGCTGGTGGAAGGCTCATATTACTGCATAACTTCAATGCAATGCATTTGAGATGAATGTTCGAAAACATTACTTCACAAGATTTATCATTTCCTACAAGAACTCCTTCGCAATCCAATATAGAAAGAACTTTAAGGCTCTCAAGAAAAAAATCCAAGTTTATGAAGGAATATTCGCCAAGGTGAGAAAACCACAGAAAAGAATGAACCTGGCTTGTTGGCAGCTTCTCCCTGGTAAGAGTAGGCATTGGCTTGAACAGCGCGTCGCTTTTACCAATGCAAAGCCGACGGTGGTTAAACTTTCGAGGACTAGGAGCATTGCACCAATCAATAACTGAACTTTCCTCGGCCCAGTGCAAGAAACTCTCTTCCACAGCTTTCTCCAAGCAGAAGTCGTAAAGTAGATCGTGAACATTGCATTTCTTTATCTTGCCGATAGAAGTCCTTTCAGTCACGACAACTAAGCTTTGAGAAACAAGATTGCCTAAGTAAACATCAGCCAAATCTTCCAAGAATTCCATCTCACCGTCCTTGATGAATCCCTCAGCAATCCAGAGCAGCTTCAACTTTCTGGCAAGAATATTTGCCCCCCTTGGAAATGTCCCCGTGTAGAGAAAGCATGGCTTCAGATGATCGGGTAAATTATCGTAGCTCAGCTCTATCACATGTCTGCATCCTTCACTCGCAAGGCGTGATTTCAGGTCCTTGGCTAGTTGTTCCCACACTACCATATTAGGCTCTATCCTTGCAAGAACTGCAGCTATCAGGCTCACTGCCAGAGGCAATCCTTTGCAGCAGATTGCGATTTGTTTTCCCATCTCAGAAAATTGTGCAGGAAAAAAGGCCATGGCAGTGAGAGAATTTCTTTCTCATCAGCTCCCAGCTTTCCTCATCAGAAACCAATGGAAGCCGATGTGAAATGGCATTTGGATTAGCTTGTGAGGCCAAATCATGATTGCGGCTTGTAAACACGATCCGGCTTCCAGCTTTGTCATTTGGAAATGATCTCTCCACTTGGCGCCACAGGCCAACCTCCCAAACATCGTCCATCACAATGACATATCTACGCTTCCTCAAACTTTTCCAAACAAGCTCAACTAAATCATGATCTTGCTTCTTGAGTATATCATCATTCGTCATGCGATTCATAGCAACAACAGTCTCTGCAAGTTTGATCAGTAACTCTCTCACTGTGCATTCTTTCGATACAAAAATCCACGCAGTTGTTTGAAACCAACGTTGAACTGCAGGATCATTGTAGATTCTTTTAGCTAGAGTGGTCTTGCCTTGGCCAGGCATTCCTGAAACAGAAATGACTGTGAGATCCACCTGCCCTCTCAAAAGGTTATTCATAATTGATTCTACATCCTCCTCAAAACCTGTAAAATCTCCTTCCATATTCGAATTTGAAGCCTCTGGAGTCAGTGCAATACCGGACTTCATCTCAGCACCAAGACTTCTATTCATGCAGCATATCTGTTGATCTTCAATCTTCCTGATCTGATTCTTGATAAAGTCGATTTCCTTCAAGACATTCGGGAGGGCTAAGATACAGTACCACACAGGAACTACCTTGGCAGAACACAAATCAATGACATATCCTGCATAGTACACTACATCAAGAATCCGATCCCATTGCTCACTCTGCAACTCAGTGTTACTTTGGAGCAATGGCCTAAGCGACGCTAGCGCAACCCCAGCTGCTTCAACGAGGCACTTGGTAAGAGGAACAAAATTCACCTCAGCTTCCAACAATTTCTTCAGTGTTCCTAAGAGGGAATCCAGAAACCCGATCGCGTTAGTCCTAGGAGAATTGAAGTAAGAAGAATGTGGAGTCATGAAATACATATCCCCAACCTCAACCTTAACTCCATCAATCTTTTCCAAAAAACTAGACAACTTACAAGCCTTCAGAAATGGCCGCTTCTTGATCAACATATCATAAATCTGTGCCAGAACTACCTCCTTCTTCTTCGAATCCTCCTCAGGTGGATGCACAAGAAATGACAGCAAGAATATCAAACCTTGTTGAAGCTTCTCCATAGATTCCATAGGTATAACCAAACCTCGAAGAAGATAATCAATGTAACTCGCGAGCAGTTGAGGAATCGCTCTACTATCGAGGCACAATGTTACAATGCCTGGAATGTGACTGAAAGTTTTAGACATCACGTCATTGACTATGTCTGTCATGGCCAATTCCGCGCTCTCGTCCATCCCATGTATCCAATACAGGCAGGCCAGACAGAAAATCTGACTAACCCAAGTTCTATGACGAAACATGAGTTCTCTGAAACTCTTGACTCTAACTACCAAATGGTTGACACTGACAGGATAGGAAAAATTCCCAAACTCCTCGAGTTTCCTCTGAATAAACTCGATATGTTGTCGCATCTCACGAGTGATAACGCGTACCATGGAGCAGCTGAAAAGCATATCATTGAGGCACCGTTGGATAAAATCAGTGAAGCAGTCAGTCTCCCTTCCATAATCAAGAAATGGCTTCCATTGGTTCTCTTGGCAAGGCTTGCATCTCCCAGTGCCCCTCAAGAAGAGAATGCAAACTTCTTCGACTTGTGGCTTGAACTGCGCTATTCTCGCTTCCAAATCATACCCCAACTCCTCCCAGTTCAGCTCCTGGCGACGATGGTCCAGGCCTCCACAGTCTGCGACAAACTGCCTGGCTGCTTCACTCAACTGAGACACCATAGCGAGAAAGGTAAAGCGCAAATGCCAATCAAATTCGAGATCCTCCCAGTGAGACAACCCCCAAAAGAACATTTTGTAGATTGTCAAATCCAGCCTCATATTGTTTATAGAATCTATCAAATCCAGTATAACTAAGGGTGGCACCTCGAACCCCGGAAATGCAGGATCAAGAGGTGGAGGAAAGATTTTTCTGGGCAACTCCTCCAACATCTCAAGTATAGGATCAAGACAGGTTCGACAGGTTTCCATCTCCATTATCAACACTCTCTCCATCTTCCTTAAGGCCTTCTTTTCAACACAACTGCACTTCAGTTTAGTTTAGTTTAGTTCAGTGCAGTTGCTGATTGTATTGAGTTCAATTCAGTCGAAAAGAATAGGTCTTAAGAAACTGGAAATGACAACATTTGCAAAGCGTATAAATAGACATCGGTGCATAATTCAGTGAATAAATCGAATCAGTGATATTCAAATGAATGTTTAAAGTTTGTCAATTTTTTTTAAAAAATGCAGCATCAAATTGGCTTGTTCAGAAAAAGACTTCTGCAACATTTAGCTTTCACTCTTCAAATAAGTCTAAGAATTGTCACAGCTAATCATTGAAATACAAATTGGCCAGGGAGTATATATATAACCTTGAAGTATAAATTTATTAACAATGATCAAAGTATTTGCATACCTTTTGTTGATCAAGAACTTCAGAAGCAAAACCTTTTTTTTCCTCTTCTTTTCTGTAGAGGTGAAGAACTAAAAAAAGAGATGACACAAGAGTTACAGAGACTGGCTGAAGAGTGAGTGATTTTAGAAAACAAGAAAAGAAAACTTATGCCTGAAAGAAGTCAATATCTTTGGAAAAATGCAAAAAAAAAAAAAATCAACCAGCCTTGCAGAAAAATAAATATCAAACAGGTACAAACAATCAATAAACTTGGATTATGTTGGGTAAATTATTCTTTTGTGGCCCACAAGTACTTTAATGATGGAGGATCACTGTTCAATATATGTTATACTCCCTCCATCCAAGCCAAACTTACATAGAATATTTTTCGCGGTCTCTAGTAAATATGTTTGACTGTAAATATGTGTAGCTACGGACAATTACAACACATAAAAATTTAATATTTAGAAACTACATGTTACAACGAATCTAATCATATATCATACGATAAAATCATTGTTCATATATGTATTCAAATATGTGGTCAAAATTCGACTACTTTGATTGAAAAAAAGATTTTGTGCAGATTTGGCTAACACGGAGGGAGGGAGTACTACTCTTGTCTTAGAATGAGAACCAAAATGATTCTGGTGCAACAAATCTCATACACTTGCATGTATAATAAGGAATAATACATGTAAAAAGTGATTCAATTCCTCTTGGACTGGCCTCTTTATAAAAAGAGAAAATCATTTAGTACATAGTGCAAGGATGTTATTACAATCACTACTTTTCATTATGCTTTAATATATTCTTGCCATTAGATGTTTTTACAGCATCTGCAATTCTGCATAATGTAAAAGCTACACCTTAGGAACATACAGAAACAATACGCAAATGTTATCAAGATAACAGGATCATAGTTCAAATCAAGATCTCGTCTGCAATACTCCCTCCTCCTACTTCAAACTGCAACAGATCTTTTTCACGGCCGAGAAACTGCATTCCGTCCTCTTGAAGATTCTCCCACATCTGCATATATTTCAATAGTATGAGTTTCAAAAGATTAATATCATAAGATGAAATTGGTTGTTTACTGTTTGGACTAAGGTTTACCTGCTTCCTTCCAGACGCCTATCTCCACATAAAACAGCATTGTAAAATCCCACCTGCTTTTTAATTCTCTTTATTGTAGCTTTTTCGCGGTATGACACGCACTTGAAGCACATCGTTTCCCATTTCTCGCTGGTCATCCAGAATTTGCATGGCCGAATCTGTGGCTTTAGGACATCCTGCCACAGTGATGGCTTTCAAGGTACAGATGTCTCCAAAGCTCGAAGGAATCTTCTCGAGCCTCTCACAACCATCCACAACGAATTCCTCAAGGCATGGAAAGGGGTTGGCGTCGTCACAGCCAGAGACATCTATTTGTTCAATGTTCAACTTGCAGAGTTTCAGATAACTGAGTCTTGGGAACTCCTGATCTTCCAAATCCCATTTCAAACCTGCACAAGCTTCTTCCTCGAGTTTGAGAATCTCAAGATTAGGCATCTTCGCAAATGTTGACACAGCACTCCATGGTAGCTTTAAGCCTGCCAATGTCAGCTTCTTCAGAGTCTCAGGGAAGTCGAATCGTACAAAGTTCCGACATTTCCTGCCTGCTGTAAACCAAGGTTCATGCAAGTCATAATCGATTCTCAGACTCTCTAGTTTTGTAAGAGGTCTGAAAATCGATCGCCAATACTTGGCATGCTCGGGATGGAAATGTTCTGAAAAACAGCATCTCAGTTTCCTGAGCTTGTGAAACCTCCTCAAGCTCAGCAGCTTCTTAGAGTTGGGATTGTAACGAATCATCAGCGAAACAAATTTCTCAATGTTACACACTGTGGAGGCTTCCTCCGGCGCAGAATCAGCAAAGATGGCATAACTACCATCTAAGATGACATGCATCAAATTCTCCATCTTGAACATGATTCCAGGTAACCTAACAACCCTATTTGCTCCTTTAATGATGAGAGTTTCGAGGTTCCACAGCCTTACTATTGAGGGTGGAATCTCCTCTATAGCCACATTCATCGCGAGGTACCTCAGATAAACAAACGAAAATAATGCTTCAGGGATGTTGAAATAGGAACTCAAGATCACATATTCCAAATCCAACACAGTGAGAGTTTTAAAGCTTGCGAGATCAGCAACATTTACAGTACAAAGAACATAATTATCAAAGCAGCGTAGAGAGTGGACCTGGCTAACAAGTTGCTTCTTTGGATCACATGCAGGCCTTATATGTGAGAGAGGGATGATGAAGCAAATGCAGAGCCGATAGTGGTCACACGTCCGGGGAGTTGGAGGGCGCTGATAGATGAACTCTTCTGTGTATTGTAAGAAGTTCTCTCCCACAACTTTTTCCAAGCACAAATCATATAACAGGTCATGAACAGTGCATGTCTTTATCCCACCATTGGAACCTCTTTGCCTAACAGTGACTAGACTTTGAGAAACAAGACTCTCCAAATAATCATTCGCCAAAGCCTCATTTCCTTGAACAAATCCTTCGGCTATCCAAAGCAGCTTCAACTTTCTGGCACGGATATATTTCCCGCGAGGAAATGTCGAGAAATAGAGAAAGCATGGTTTCAGATGCTCAGGTAGATACCGGTAACTTAGTTCTATTATGTGGGCACACCCTTCATTGGTAAGGTGGGACTTCAGATTTTCTGCCACTTTCTTCCACAGGTCTATTTGCTGTCCAGTCTTTCCAAGAACAGAAGCCATTAGAGAAACCGCGAGAGGCAAGCCTTTGCAATATATTGCAACTTGTTTTGCAACAGGTAGAAGTTCTGGAGAGAAACCATGAGACTGAAAAAGCTTCTTTTCCATCAACTGCCAACTTTCCTCCTCAGAAAATAATCTTAGAGGATGAGAAATGGAATTTCCTTCAGCTTGAAGAGCTAGATTATGATTCCGGCTGGTAAACAGTATTCTACTTCCATTGCTGTCATCTGGAAAAGACCCCTGCAATTCACACCAAGTCTCAACGTCCCAAATGTCATCCATCACAATCATGTATCTCCTTCCCTTCAAACTTCTCCAGAGATGCTCTAGTAAATCTTGAGTTTCTGGATTTTTAAGGTTGTCTCCTAAATCAGCCTCACCAAGATCTCGTAGAACTCCAACCAACAAGTCTTTTGTTTCACACTCCTTAGAGACATAGCACCAGGCAGTCGTATGAAAGTGATATTGAATTTCAGGATCGTGGTAAATTCGTCGGGCTAAAGTAGTCTTACCTTGGCCAGGCATTCCTGAAATGGAAATAATCTTGAGACCCTCCAGCCCCCCTAAAAGGTGATCTATCATTGATCTTGCATCATCCTCAAATCCAATAAAAACTCCTTCAAATCTTGAAATGCTAGATTGTTGTGGCAGAGGATCACTTAATTGCAATGGCAACTTAGCATCTAGTTTCTTGCTGTTGTAGACCTCGTCATCTTCGATTCGTTTCACCTCGATCTTGATGAGCTTCATGTCTTCTATGACATTGGAAAGGGATATGGAAGTGTACCATACTGGAACATCCATCAATGAACTCAGCTTAACGGCGTAATTTGCAGTGTATACTGCAGTGATGATTCGCTTCCAAAGCTTCTTCCTTTCCTCATCCTCACTAAGTTCCATGACATAGTGAAGACATGATCGAAGCGACTCTAGCTCTTCCAGAACTAGTACAAGTTGAAACTTCAAACGAGGATTAAAGATCCCATTCCCTTCCAACATGTGCTTCACATTTGTCAAGAGGAAATCAAGGAATCCGATTGCATTAGTCTTGGGAAAATTAGATTCTGATGGCATCAGAACATGAAGGTCTCTTATCCCAGCCTCGAGTCTCTCAATTTTCTCCAAGAAATCACAAAGCCTGGATTTTGACGTGGAAGAACCATCTGCTGTTTCACCCGAATAAACTGAGCGGATGACGGATGGCACCTCACTTATGATGGCATGAATCTGTGTCCATATCAGCCATGAATCCTCCACAGGTGGATCAGGCATGTCATCAGATTTGTTCAGAATCTGCACAGAAAGACCCAGAGGTGTAACTGCAACAAATGATAACAGAAATGTCAACTTTTGCCCAAGGGCTTCAACACCATCCAAGTTCTTAAGTAGAAAATCAACATAAGTTGCATCAAATTGATGCAGCTGATGAGTAGAAAGTTGTCGATGTCCTGCAGCTTTGAGCAAGTTGAGGTGCAACCACATGAGCATAGTTTTCTGCATCAAATCCAAGAGCAAATTCCCAACAATATCAGCCATGTCTTCACTCACTCCATTCGTCCAACAAATACATGCAATCCAGGAGATGTTAGTAGCCCAAGTTTGAGTGTGAGACAGGAAGCCTTCAAAGCTTTTACGACCAACCATCGAACCCAGAGCAACATCAACAAAATCCGCAAACAATCGTATTCTTTCCACAGTAGACCTGATTTGTTTCTTCACAGGACTATTCCTATCAGCTAACAAGCTCAGAACTTCAACATTTCCCAGGCTGAATATAAGGAAATCAACACTCTCCTGCACATAATCATAAAACTCATCATAGTTGGGAGACGGACATTGAAATTCGCCTCCCAAAAAATGAAGGCAAATTCCTCCAACCAGTGGCTTCAACTGCTTGATATTTGGGACTAAATTCCACAAGTCCCCATCTTTGAGTGATTGCTCTCCGTTTCTCATGAGGGCAGCTGTTAATTCTACAACCATAATCCTGATGATTGCAAAACCCAAACTAAGAACCTCTTCTGTATTATCGTCATTGCGATTCTTCAAGGCCCAGAGGAACATTTTAAGGAATCTTAAGTCAAGTAGCATGTTAGGCAAAAGATCCTTCCAATGATCAACTTGGGGTAGTTCATGATACATCTTCTCCAGGATATCAATAACAGGATCAAGACATGTCGGATGGGGTGGTCTATCCATTCTGAGTGACAGCTGCAGGTGTAGCAATTAAAAATGAACTCTTGAAATAGAAGAAAAAGTCTTGAAAATTTTGGGAACAGAGCACATATTAAGTTCAAGAAAATCAATTCGAATTCCTTTCTCTGAGAACTTTTTAATCTTCTTCTTACAAAAATAGTTGGGCAATCATTCAACCAAATAAAGCATCACCTATGAAACTTTTGACTCACTATTCAGATAAACTGACTAATTCTCAGGAAAATAATTAAATAACTGTAGAAGAGCACAGAGAACCATTTATGAAACTTCGGATTTCCAGATCAACAGAAGAAGAAAAAAAGGAAAAAACAGGAAATTGATCAAAAATTACAGTTAAAGATCACACAGAATTGGCATCCCTGGTTGATCAAGGATTTCCAGTTCCGCAAATAGGCACTGTTTACCGAATTTTCCTTCCTTGACAGACCTTCACAAGGAAATGAGAACCTTTATGATCATTGATCATCCAACCAGATTTCTAGGATTTTGAGGTTTTGAAGAACAGACAAGAAAAATAAACTATTCTAAGTGTTGACAGCTTAGAACTCTTCCAGAGAAAAGCCAATCTGAACTTGACTACTTTTTTGACTCACTAGTCATCTTTATTAATTTTTATTCCATTCAGAAGTTTCAGGGTTCCTTCATCCAAAAGCACCAAAACTTCCATGTTTTTTCCTGTCACTTTGATCCCTAGTGACACAAAATTGTACCAAAAAATAACAATAAACCCGAAGACACAACATCCTTAAATATGTTAACTTGACACCCAACTATCATTAATAAAAAGAACATTTTACATTACAAGCACTAATATACTAACATGAGTCATGGGGGCAAATCTAAGCAATCTCTTAGCTAAAATGAAAACTTCAAGAGATTGCACAAAATAGAACCAAATAAGCCTAGATGCACTATTAACAGATCTTCATTTTTGATACTTCTTCCATCAAGAATCTGGATTCAGCAGCATAATCAACTGGTGCAACAGCCCTGACTGTTATCCTTTGCCTCTTTTCATAATTATACTCGTGTGGAGTAACACTAACGCGAAAAAGATGAGGAGCCCATGTAGCTTCCTTCAGCTTCATTTGGTAAGCTTTTTCACCTTCCTGAGATTCAGATAACTATAGTTAGACAAATTGTCTCATATAGTCATACTAGATTAGTAAAAGAGTCGAAAAGCCTAAAGTTTCATACTTCTGGATCGCTTGCATCGGCTTTCAGCTTATTAAGTTCATCTGCAGAGCAACCAAGAAGCATTTCTGCTTGCTCGTTGAAAACAGAGAGCCATGCTTCGCCACTGGCATCCGACACCTTAAGGACCATGATATACCTGAAATTCAGATAAAAAGACAATCTTTTACACTGCTAAAGTACAGTTGACCGAATTCACGGTTTAAACATAGCATGAAGCCAAACCTCAAGCTGCATTCTGCATCATTCTTCTGGCACGTTTCACACCAGTATCCAGATCCAATGGCTTCAGTCACTTTCTTATTGCACGTTGTGCATGCTCTATACCACATTGCCTGATCATGCTTGATAAAACTCACATATGCTTTTATGCAGAAAAACACAGGCTGTTCAGCAAAAAATAAAAGTGATATTAGAACATCTTGTAAACTTCAATTACATGGGAAAACAAGTTCATAGGTTCTAAATTTTCTAAGACTTGTACCTTTTCCTCTCCCAAAGATGGATTACTAACAATGTCAGAAAGGAAGACTCTATCAGAGTACATAGACCGTGCTCCACCTTGGTTGCCGGGGCTTAACCCAGCACCAATAGAGGCTAATGAAGTTTCTTTCCCTTCAGAATCAAACCTATGCAGATAAAATTGAAATTCTCATTTACTGGTTCACAAATGATCAATTCACAAATAATCACAGGGAAGGAATAATGGTATACCAGCTCTTCAGCTTCTTTGCTTCAGGAGAATCAGGATTTACTTCTATAACACTCTTGCTTAGAGCTGACAAGGAGACACCTAAAACGTAAAAGCAAATATAGAGAGCATGAGACTTATGGTCAAACATCGAGATTCATACGTATAATCCATATGATGTTGCCTAGTACCCTGAAAGTCTCCAACCCGAAGGTTCTTGATTGCAACAACTGGGGATTTATCAGCCATATCAAGCAATTCTTGTCCAACACTAGTAGCCAAATCATTCCATAGAGATACAACAACAGTCTTCTTCCTGTGATATAAAGTAATTTATTATGTAAGCTTGTACTATGATTCACTAAAACTAAATACAACTTATCAGAAAGACATAATCACTATTCAAACAACGAGCTTACGTCTCATCTGCAATTGTTATGTCACGTTTAGGGACAGTTTCATTGTTACTTTTCCTCCTTATGCTCATTGTGGGAGACACACTTTGAACAACACCAATAACATCTGCAAGTAAAGCCATAGGTCAGCAAATGTTAAATAAACAAGAATTAAAACCAAAAAAGTGTTAAAGCTACGGTGAGGTCTTTTACCAACGAGTTCCCGGCCATTGACATATGGACCCAATTCATCAATCGGGACAAAGTTGAATTTTGTTTCAGGAACAAAAGTAGCTTCGCTGCTCACTTCCTCAACTTCTGAGTTCTCATTCAATGTCATTTCATAGTCATTTTTCACAGTGCTGAACTGCTTGTTAGCAACCTTAAGGGTTCCCTTTGAGATGTAATAAACCTTCCCCAGTTCAAACTTGTCAAAGAACTTCTTGGCAGCTTCATTGAACATTGTAGCTTGTATTTGTGTGCCCTAAAAATCAATCATCAAAAGTTTAACAACACAAAGTACAACGAAGAAACCAACCAAACCATTCAACAACAAATCAACTTACATCTTCATCTGTCAACTCTACATTGAATACACAACCTTCTCCTCGGGCATTTTTGTATGTGCGCATATTCCCCTTCGATGTAACTCTGACTTTAATAGTCCAAATTCCCTGATAGGGATTCAACGACAGAAGAGGATATATCCTTCGGCCCATCCCCATTCGTGCAGCTGGGGCCATACTGTCATCAATCATTACTTAACAACGTTAGAATTCATGTTAAAAACACAATCATACAGGATAACAGAAAACCAAATGGTGTTTCAACACAAAGAAACTTACTTCCTATTCTGTTCATGCATAATCTGAGCTGCAGATTTTGATACTATTTCCTGCTTGGGCTTCAAAACTATTCCAGAAGCTACACTTTTGTCTTCTACCTTCGGCTTCAATACAATCCCAGCTCCTTCCATTTGAGCATCATCAGCCTTGTACTCAGCATCAAGGGCTGGAGAAACCGCTTCACATTTTGTAACAATCAAGTATCTACAACAACCAACATTCAGATTAGATCAGGAATAAAAAAAACAGACTAAACACATCAATAATAGAGCTAAATATAGATCCTCACTTTTCATTCTTTGTTGCGATGTCGTTCAGAGTGTAATCAAGAACGCGAATGAGACCAAGATTCTGAATGTTCCCAGAGATGACCTCAGATGCCAAACCAGACTGTAGCATTGCCTTGAGCTTCTTATTTCCATCGCTAGCCGTAAACCTACAAATTAGACAAAACAGCGGATTATAAAATTGCTCGCAAATGGAGTCCTGAAACCATTCAACAGATACGAATCTTCAACAAGCATACAATCATCTCAACGAAACCCTATATTCCACTTGCAAGATAAAATCACCATCCCAACAAATCCCTCCTACGTACGAACGTACAAATCAAAACCCTCCTCATGAACCCTTTCAAATCAGCAACAATCATTCCAAAAACAAAAAACAAAAACACCAGATCTACGTAAAGTAACATCAATTTACAAAGAGAGTTGCTGAACCATTACATGAATCTATTGCCGGTGGGCTTGAGATCCAGAACCTGAACCACAATCTCCGGCAGCTCGGAGGAAGAATCCGGCGACGGGTTCGCTAGTAAGGTCGAGACGGCATCCGGGCTCATCGATTTCGCCATTTTCAACCAAGGAAAACACAGATTCAAGATCCCACAAAGATCCTAACCAAATCCTTCAGAAACAGGGAGAATGCTCTAGGGTTTGAGAGTGCTGTGAGATTTGCAGATGAGGGAGAAAGATGTAGGAACTGGGTTCCTTTTGTACTGGTATTTGGGGGAAATCTTTGATGAAAATTTGGCGCTTTGTTTTCGAATTTCATTTCTAATTCTTACGAGGTTTTGCTTTAGGCGGGAGTTTGAAAAATGGCGCGTGTTTTATTTTTGGCGGGAAGTGGGAGTGACGAATTCGCGCCTTTGTGTGGTATGAGTGGGGAGTTTTACGACTTCGTGGGGATATTTAGTGAAAGCGTGGGTTTTGTGGTTGAGCGCTTAATGAAGGCGTGGTATTCGTGATAAGTTTCAATTTTGACTCGATCTTTGAATTTTGAACTTGTTGGACGTAGTGGTCTAATTTGGAAAGTTATAAATCGAATTACTCATAGAAGGAAGTTTACTAAAGCATTTTTAAAATTTTATTTTCAATAATTAATAATCAACTTAATTAGATTGGAAATGCTAAATTCATGTTTAGTTTATGATAACTAATTATCATATGTAATTCTATAATTTTGAACCTTACTATGTCGAATGATAAAGTATATGAAAATACGGGATTGAATTAGGATTGAAGAAAGGTAAAAGATTTTAATTGCAATATTGAAATTTTATTTTACAACGTGTAGTTCTAGCATGACATAATGTCGGCTTGATATTTCAGGGACATGATGACTCAACGTCAACCTCATCTTTCCTCCAAATTATTACCGGCAGTCTGTTTAGGGGTTCAAACTCATTATAGCTGGTAAATACTAGGTTGCAAATTTCATAATGATAGAAGAAACACAACATTGTACAAATACAAGTGCAAAAACTGTGTTAGCATCATGATTGGTGAGACAATGTACACTAACAACTAAAGCTGAACTCTTCCTTGCCATTCAAGCCTGCCTTGCCTTTACTTTCTGCAACATGATCATCTGATTTCTTACCATCATCGGTATCATCGATCTTTTTGCCATCGTCGGCCTCGGGTTTGTCCCCGGATTCTTCCAACGGTGGATTCTCCGTGGCCGGTGATCCCCTACAACATGGAAAACAAGAAAGCCATGAAAAGCCTCCCAGTGGGGCTCCTACTGCTGCATTTGCCGCGTCATTCTGTTCCTCGAGTTTCTCTTCAGATTCTTTACTTCCTTTACTGGATTTCGACAATGATGAACCCGGTAATTTTATTGAAGTGTTTTTCTCTCCATCGCGCGACTTTCTGTGTTGCAGCAAAACTGAGTGGTTAGTCCGAAAGATAATGTGTGGATTTCTGCTACATATATATAACACGAATGCATTTTCAGCAAACTGTTCATAATCCGCTCTTTTCAGCCTTTCAGATAAGCTACATGTGTGCTTCACTTGTAATGTTAAGACATTGAACATCAGCAAATCGCGTATTCATTACAGCTAAGGTTAGATGCAACGATTCTCAGCTCAGAAACGTGTTCATAAGTCGCATAGATCGCTAATCTCAGCATTATAGACGAGTTATACATGTGAGCTCATCATATACTACATCATGATTACAAATTCAGTCTATCAAATTAACAAACGTATGAATCTGCTCCACTATAATGTTAAGACATTTAACCTCAGGAAACAAATCAAGTATTCGTTCAAGCTAATGCATGATGCAACGAGGAAACCATTCAATTGGATTCCCAGCTCAGAAAAGCAATCATAAGTCGCGTAAATCGCTAATGTCAGCTATACATGTGAGCTCATCATATAGTACATCTTGATCAAGAATTTAGTCAATTGAACTAGCATATGCATGAATCTGCTTCACTACAATGTTAAGACATTTAACCTCGGTAAATCATGCATTCGTTCAAGCTAGTGTAAGATGCAACAAGGAAACTACCGACATTCAATTGAATTTCCAAGAATCCCTCTTTTTACTCTTTAATTAGCATTATTTCGAGCATTATAGACAGTTCATCATCATAATCAAGAACATAGCGCAAATTAGCTTACTCATAAAGTCAGAATTAGCCAATGAAAGCTTACGCTGAATATGCGAATGATTTGTTGCTGGTGGATGCATTTTTTGTTTCATTTTCCCTCGAAACCGCCTTCATGGTCTCAGCAGAGTCCTCGGCTTCCTGATTTTTCCAATTTTTCGCTGTCTTCTCAGGATGACTCGAGATAGCCTGATCTTTCGAAAAGCTCATATTCCCAGCGTGAATGCTGAACAACGACTCATTCGAAGCCACACTCCAATTCGCAGATGGATCGCTAGCAAACACGTGCGCCGGTATCCTGTTTTTCTGATCAGCACCACGATCCATCGCTTGGACAGGAGGTGGATTATCGAAACTAGGGGAAGGATGTATCCTAGGAACCCCGGGATTTCTTCGATAACACTCAGCAACTGCCTCAGCAGATTGTTTTTTCATACTCAGACTCTCCAAAACCCATAGCTCATCCTCTTTCTTGAAGGATGCGAAATCTATCGTGCGAGTACTGTCCGTGGAATACCTAACACTGCTGATTCTAGACCCGACTTCC
The DNA here is from genome assembly GCA_032355605.1 of Rubia tinctorum. Classification (NCBI taxonomy): domain Eukaryota; kingdom Viridiplantae; phylum Streptophyta; class Magnoliopsida; order Gentianales; family Rubiaceae; genus Rubia; species Rubia tinctorum. Next base: position 3,755,278 of record JAULKM010000003.1, on the reverse strand, counting down.
TCGTCAAAGTCATAGAATCCATCAATCATGGAGGAATCCAAAGAGGCCGGGGAGAGCCTTGAATCCATTGAAGAACTGCCAGAAGCCCGAGCTTATTACCTTAGTCGCAGACAATCGATTTTTACTCAGACACCATCAAAATGCAGAGCTTGCTATCTCTATATACATGCAAACAGGAAATTTGGGGTTCCTGTCACTGTAAACTGTCACTGATGATTACACTAGAAAGGCTTTGAAATTCAGCAAAAGCGCGGTAAACTGCTCTATTTATTCTTTCATTCTTGCAAGAATCATTCTTTTTCATCAAGAAGAATTGACACAAATCCAATTCAGGGTTTATTCGCAACACCTCATTCTTCTTGATCAAGTACTAATCATAGAATGCACCTCAGTCTTTTTCAACCCTTTTAACGATTGCATACTAAAATAAAGAATTGACACAAATGCAGATCAAGAATCAAAGAATCCACCTACATACACTTATTATTACACTATAAATACTTCAAATTCCTCAATAGCACGGTAACTAAACAACACGACATTCTCAACAACGAACAACTTAAGTGGTAAGACGCTTCACCCACTTCTGATCCTCTTTTTAAAACAAGAAAAAAGGTAAACACAACCCTAATCCTTCTCTATACATTATCAATCAGAGAATCTACCTCTATCTCTTTAAACCCTTAGCCCGTTCAACTTTCAACCATGATCTTTTCACCAAATTAATGAGAATTAGTCCACTGTTTATTAAAAAACAAAAAAGTCAGTTCTTGCAAAGGCCATCCAACATCACACAACAGGTTTGAAAACTAGGTTTTAGGTCACCAAGTTGCATCTGACTAAACATTTCTTCCAAAGGATATTGTAAGCAGAAATTGCAGGATCCAAGCCCTTGTTTATCATGTCTTGGAAGTTTTGCATAGCCTCTCCAACTTTTCCTTCTCTGAAGAGCATATAGGGACACGAGGACAAATGTCACATTCTCCGTTTCAAAGTGTCATTCAACATCTAGAGGAGAAAAAAATCCAGCATACGAATGTTCTTGATGAAACAATCATTCAATGTAGATTGTAGAACAAGAAACTGACAAAAAAGTTCAACAAATGAAGCATTGCAATCAACCTGGTACCCTAAAAAACATGAATGGTCGAAGTCGAACATAACTTCATGAATGCTCATACATCAAGTAAAGCTTCTCCCATATGGGGAGTGTTTCACACATCTCAGATAAAATCCAATCGACTATCAAATAGTTACAATGAAATGCTTCCAGTCAGAAAACCTCTATCAATATTCAGTAAAAACTAAGGAGACTCAACATTCATGAATCCGAGTATCGCATTTCTGCGCTTTCTAAATGTCGTAAGAAATCTAAAAATGCAAATGAACCCAGCAAAACTATGCACTTGTCACAACAGTATCTCTGCCAAAATGCAGCAGCCATGATTAAACATGTTAAGCTAATTAAAATCCAAAGACATGAATACAGCAAGGACATGAAGACTCAAGGCATTCATGCACGGACAAAAAGACTCAAATTGCAAAAACAAAACAAGGAACGTTGAACTTTAAAAAAATTCTGAACAATCACATGTCAAAGAAAATTCATGCTTAAGTTCACCAAACAAAGATATTTACAGAACCAAACTATTGCAGCATCAGTTTCAATTGGAGAACAAGTTCAACATCAGAATAGCAAATAGAACTACTGACCATTATCTTCAGACAAATAAGTTGGAAAGTCAGAGTTGTATCACATTCTCCAATTTAAATCTGTAGTAAATTAAAACAAGTAATCCTAACAACTCTTCTTCATATTCATGCAAGAACACATTTGCAGCTACGAACGAACCTGATATTTGAAGAGCTGAAAGAGTTTCTGAAAACCAATTTATTTTACAGTCGTAGCTTTGACATTCTGAAATCTCTGAATTATCTTCTGGAGAGGAGATGGGGCATTTTCCTTTTTCGAAATTAATTTCAAAACCCGGGACATGTTAGATGAATTTAAACGAAACCCTCTCCCAACCATTCCATCAAGATAAGCCACGACGTCCTCATATTTTCCTTCCTTAAGAAGTCCTTGAACAATTATGTTATAGGTAGTCTCATTTGCCAAGCAGCCGTTTGTTTCCATTTGGACAAAAAGTACTTTAGCTTCATCCACCAAACCATGCTTACAAAGAGCATCCATCATCGTGCTATATGTTGGAACATCAGGACTCATTCCTTTAAGAGATAAACTGCTAAAAAATTCCCTTGCTTTGCCAAGTCTCCTACTTTTACACAGTCCATCAAGAATGATAGTGTACATATTGATACGTAGCTCCACTCCACCATTTTCCAATTTTTCCAAGAGCTGCAATGCTTCATTAACTAGTACATTCTTGCAAAGGCCATTTAACATCACACAATAGGTATAAAAATCAGGTCTTAGGGCACCAAGTTGCATGTCACGAAAAATCTCTTTTGCCACATCACATCTCTCCGATTGAAACAATCCCTTCAAAATGATATTGTAAGTGAAAATATCAGGATTCAAGACCTTACTAAGCATGTCTTGGAAGATTTGGAAAGCCTCCTCAAATCTCTTTTTTCTGGAGTGCCCATGGATCAAAATATTATAAGAGAAAGTGTCGGGAACAATCACATTGGCTACCATAACATCAAAGATTCTTCTTGCTTCATCAATTTCACCCAACAAACAATATCCATTCATCAACGTATTATACGTGATTACGTTAGGAGTCTCACATCTCTGAACCATTGTCTCGAATACATCATTTGCATTTTTCATCAATCCATGCTTACAAAATGAATCTATCAAGATACTATAAGTTACTACATTTGGAGCTATATTAAAACTGGGCATCTCAGTCCACAATTTCTTTGCCTCATTCCATCTCCCTAAACTACAAAAACAGTTGATTAAGCAGGTGTAAGTGATGACATTTGGTGCAACGCCCTCCTCAATCATCTCGCGTAAGACACCGAGAGCTTTGTCCATCATATTATCCTTACACAGACCGTCAATAATGGTGTTGTACATGATGTTATTAGGTTTTGTACCACCATTTTTCATGAGTGTAAGGAGCTCAAGAGCTTGTGTAGTGTTCCCAGCCTTAGAAAACCCATCTATCATAATCCCTATCATAACTTCACCCGGTTTACACAACCTTTCATGTATAATCTTCCGAAAAAGTTCTTGTGCGCCAGAGACCTTATTTAGCCGAAAAAGTCCCCTCAGTAAAGTACCAAAGGTTGTGACATTAGGCGAGAACCCACGCTTGAAGAAGGCTCCCAATAGAGAAAATCCAAAATCTAGTTCACCCTCCAAGCAAAAACAATTAATGACGATCGTCAAAGTATAGTCATCAACTGGAATGCCCTTGAAACACATATCTTTATACAGAGAAATGGCAGCATAGTAACGTTTCATCCCAACCACACGACTAAGCAGCCGGGTGAAGTCAATCACACTAGGGACCCACGGCATCATCAAGATTGCCGAATTTATTGATATCATCCCTCAACCTGTAACTGGGGGATACATATTGTTCCAGATTGGACCTCCTACCGCCCCTAATTACCGCATTGGAGTGAAGGCCATACTGGGAATCAGAGATAGCTGATGAAGGTGATGCTAATGAGTGAACCCTATTAGTCCAACAATAACAATAACCAAAAGCCCTCCCTTTACTCATCATTGTACCGACACACCAGAGCCCCCTATTTCCAGATTAGGGATGTCAACAAGTCAAGAACTACCAAAAATCTCCATTAGTTGCATATAAAATTCAACATTCAGAGATTCCACAAACAATTCTTTCAGCTAACTAAATACGACAGTTTCCTACGAGAAAAATAATAAAGGCAATCGAGCATCGATAAGATGAAGATTGAAAGCTCGCGACTTTGATGAAAACCTAAGACAGAGAGAAGGGGATGTCAGCAGATGAACTCACCCGTTACGTTAGCAAAGGTAGCCTAACAACGCTGTGGGTCGTTGGTACTTGGATTCGTAGCGGTCTGAGAGAACTCCTAGAGCTGGAGGCGGTAAATGTTCTCAATTTGCAACTTCAGTCCTTTTCAACACTTTTATTGTTTAGAAAACCCCTTAAATTTAGTCTTTTACATAAAATTCTCGGTACCATGACAAATTTAGTCTTTTTTTTCTTTCATGTCCTCCTCTTTGTTGGGCAGCAAGCAACGTGTAGCAATTAGTTCTTATCCAATTAATGTAATCCAAAATTTTATCTTCATTTTTTTCAAATTTATAGTTTAAATATTGATCTTTCCATAACTTCTAGAAAGATCATCTTCCAAGAAACAGACTATATTATTATTATTACCAGCGAGTACCATCGCGCAACGCGCGATATTATTGATTAAATATTAGGAGATACATTTTGTGTCTTACATTTAAATTTAAAAAACTATTTAAAATTTTAAAGTTTAGTTATTTAAAAAAGCTATATGAGTTATGAAGTGAAATGATTAATTTAGTTATAAATCGTTAAATATTAAAAACAATAAAATCCGATTATTTTTATAATATTTCATTCAGAATTTTTTAAAATTAATTTATTTATGTGTTGAGATTCATTTTTAAGATGTTATCATAATTATGCGTATCACATTGCAATAAATAAAAGTAAATATCAAATGACCTAATTGGTCTCACTAATTATAAAATATCCCCATTTAACAGTTAGCCGGTTTAAAACAAGACTTTGTCATATATAATAAATAAGTAATATGAATACATATTTCTATGAAAAGTACTCTATCATTGTATTAAAAAAATCGAACATTGTGTTATTTCAAATTATATAGATATAGTATGAGATATTTATGGTTTTAAATATATCTTTACAAGTTATATATTTTAACAAGTTATGATTGATTATCTATATTAAAGAATATATTCGTATGTGAATTTTAGATAACTTGGGTCAAGAAGCAAACAATTTTTATTATTGTGTTTGAGATTAAAATAGGATCCAATAACATTATAAAAGGGAAAAGAAACAAAAGAGCCTCTATAAGGATAATAAAAAAAAAGATTAAAGAGCATTACCAATTCTGTCGTTTTCCTTGCCTATAAAGTAAAGGTTGAAAAGAAGGATATAAATATTGGTTTTATTCATTGTATTCAGGTCAATATTTGTTTTTTGAATATCAAAAGGCCCCTTTTACCAGGGGAAATGTATGGTCAAATAAGTGAACTTTCTAGACATGACACTACAAAACATATTTTCTTAGAGTAAATGTAAAATTTCTCACCCTCGTAACACCATCATTCCAATAATGAATTGACGAGGATTCGGCTGTCACGATGGATTGCATTTTAGTGCCTACGAGAAACTTTTTTACTGAAGAAAATTCTATATCGCAGTTGTCAAAATTCAAATCCGTGATCACTGTACTACTTAATTAGGCACTTAATCACTTGAGCAGTAAATTTGGTGAATACTCTTACTTTCATCGGGGCCTTTCACCCCATGTGATTCTATATCTAAATTCGTGACAAGATGCAGCTTATAAATATCAAAATTGTATAGGTCGTGTACATACAGACAACCCAATATATCTTGAAAACCATTGATAAAATTGAGAAGACATCTTGATTCCAAGGTAGTACCCCACCCGTCCTAACTTAAATTGCAATCTTGCATTTTTAATATTATTCTTTATTAATTTTTTACCACATATTTAAATAGATATATTGAACAATAATATCATCGTTTATAATATTATCTAATTCATTGTAACTTGTAATATTTAAATATCAACTTTTTATTTCTCGTTATGTATCAACTTTTTATTTCTCGTTATGTATCAACTGTCAGTAGGGAAATAGGGAATGGTAACTAGGAAGCAACAAAGCATATGTAAGCCATTTGGTCAGCACTTAATGCAATTGTCTTTGTTTTGGACCCTACACATTTGCAAGACTTACTGCTGAAGTCTAGTCTTCACTCCTCTTCTTCAATCTTCAAACTTCAAACTTCAAACTTTCATCTTTCATACCCATCTTCTTGTGGAAATTTCATCCCAATTCATTGCTCCATCATCTCCATTTTTGTTCACCATAAATTATTCTAAAGGGATTTGTTTCATCTTCATGAATAATATTCTGCAAATCTTTGCTTGTTTCCTGAGTGCATAACTTCCCAGAAACTAGCAAGATTTTGAGCCTTTCCCTGTCTAAAAAAACTATTCCTCCATGTCTTATGGGATGATCTTATTACAGTACCTGTAATAATGTCCAAGATGAATGGTTTCAAAAGACAAAAGCCCTGAACTGAACTAAACTTCGATTCCCAGCTTTTGCGTAAACAGTCTCTCTACTTCCGAGTGTCGGAAGTGGGATACACTGAGTACTAGGTTTGATCATATTCTAGTGTTTCTTGGAAAATCTTGAATTGATTCAAGATGATGGAGGATCCAGGAGCTGAAATCGCGACCCAAAACCACCATGTTCTTGCAGCAGTTCATCATCTGGTGAAGGCACTCGAGGCAGCAGCCAAGAATCTAGAC
>JAULKM010000003.1:3725814-3742600 GCA_032355605.1 Rubia tinctorum | reverse complement strand
AATCTCACAAATTCATACTAAAAATGCTTACCAATTGCTCCCAAGAGTATATTTAGCCTAGATTAGCTAAACTCATATCAAATTTACAAGAATCCATGGTAAACATAAGAGAAAAGATGAAGAAAAATTATGTTTTTAGGGTTTTTGGAGACAAAATTCGGATAAGTAGAAGATAGAATGAAAGAAGAGGCTAAAAACTACTTTAATGGTTAAGCCTAGGTCTGTTTATGTGGGCCGCAAGGCATGTCCGCTGTCTGCAGTGAAGTTGTTGACTGAAGACTGAAATTTTGACCATTGTTGCGGCCCGCAAGGCAGGTCCGCGGCCCACAGAGGTGCTTCTGCCCTCTTCGTGTTTCCATCGCTACGGGTGAACTGCTAATCCGTTTTGGGAGTTCTTGTAGTCGATTTTATAGTGCTCGAGAAGACAAATCCAATGGTACCACCCTTAGTGTCTGGTTCTTCTCATATCATTCTCAGAACTCGGTTCAAACTTTCATATTACAATTCATCCGCTTCTTCGTCTTCCTTCTTCGACCATTTTATCTTCTACCAAGTTTTGACTCGTGACGTTCAATATTCTACCATATTTGCGAATGGACTTCAATGAAATACTCCAAAGTACTTACGAGAAATTTACAAATTAAGCTCACAAAAAAATCTAGATTATCTCATGGACAAAAAATCCATTAGATTCAAAAGAGATTACAAAATGAAAGAGTTAGATACAAAAACCAAGAATGGTTATCTAAACCCATTATGATGTAAACCTACCTAAATCTAGCAATCTTCCAACAAAAAATAACAAAAGAGATGTTCAATGCTTCAGAAAATACATGCATTTGACGTCTCATCACTGTCTTATCGTTCAAATCATTAATTGATAGTTGTTGATCACCGCGATCCTTGTTGATCGTTGTCCATGTGTTTCTCAGCCGTGGTCTCATTTGGATGATCTTGGTTATGAGTTATCCTTCCTTCTTAGAGCGGTTCGCCAAAGGCGAGGTGCTATTCTAGCTTTGGTCTCAACGAGGTTCTCTTTTCTCTTTGGTGAACGAGGTTGTCGCTCATGTCAAAATGACGTCGTTTTGCCCATAGGCCACATCATCAATTTTATTTGGCCTCTACAAAGTGCGACGTTGTTCATAGTACATTGCGGCATTGATGATATTTGTAGCAATGTCGGCCTTTCCAAGGTCGCACACATATCACCCAGTCAATATTAAAGTGGCTGATGTCGGTCCACCCTCGGTCTCGTTGTCAGTCAACCACTTTTTACCTCAGTTTTTTTTAAAAAAAATCTAGGTAAAAAATACTTTTTACCTCATTTATGAACCGAGGTAAAAAGTATCATTTTTAGTGCGCTACTATTTACCTCAATTATTTTTGGGAAAAAATAAACGAGGTAAAAGTCCCTCCAAATTTGAGATAAAAGGTGTTGTTTCTTGTAGTGTTTGTATCTTGTATTGCCTAGTGTATTATCTAATTGCTAGTTTTCACTTTCCTTTTATATTTCAAGTCGTCATCTATGTATATGCCTCTTAAAACTACGCTATTGGTGTGTGGCCTAATGCGAAGGTCGTGTTGGTCGTGACCATCGTGGTGGCTGCACGACTCTTCTCAATGCAATATCGTGGGTCGCCTTCTATCGATCACGGCTAGAGTGGCAGCTATACGTACATGGTATTCATGATAGTGGCCGAATGTTCCTCCAGGTCACCAACTACGTGGCACAACCTTCCTAGCATGTGTACTTTCTTTGTTGTGCAAACACTTTGCTAACTTTGCAAGGTCAGCCAATATAGGATGGATCTAAGATTGGGTCATATTTATATAAAATATTTTTAAGTAATTCAATTGATGCAACAAGAGTAAATTCAAAGATTTAAGAGAACGATGGATGGAGGGAGAAAATTTTATTATGCCCGGCCTAGCATTACAATCGCCCTCAACAAAAAGAAATGATGAGTTCAGGGCAGGTTGGGATCTCTTGACACTGTACAAAAATTGTGAATTTTATTGACGCATAATAAATAATTGAAGGAAATAATTGTACAGTACTTTTCTTTTTCTTTTTTAAACATTATTGAGCGCTAATATAAAACAGGATATTCCAACATAAATATTTTAAGGAATTCAACTAATGCAACATAAAAGAAATTTAAATATTTAAAAAAAACAATGAATAGAGGCAACATTAAAGTTTCTGGCCCAGCATTACAATCGTCCCCAGCCTTTCATCCACCCAGAGAGGGCACACCTTGAATAATATAATCTTCACAAAACCATGTACCAACCTTCCTCCCATATTCAGATTGAGATTCTTACAAACCTCGGTTGTTGCCAGAACAAAGATCCCAAATCCAAGAGCAATATCAGCGGCGATCTTGGGGAAAACTTGAGGATGTTCTGTTGTTGGTACAAGAGAAAAACCGAGAGTATTTACAACCTTAACAAACATTCAAAATTTTGGGTAAAGCTGTGAAAACGGAATCAGGTTAGCGCAGCAAATCCTCCGGCTCTCATCATCTGTATGAACTCAACGAAGCTGACCATGCCATCTCCATCTCTATCCACCTTGGTGATCATGTTCTTGCAGTCCTCTAACGTCCGCCCTTGCTTCAGCCCCAGAGAGTGCAGCACCGACTTCAGCTCGTGGACGGTGATGAACCCGTCGCCGTTCTGGTCGAACACGTTGAAGGCCTCCCTCATGTCCTCGTCCTCGTCCCGCTCGTTCAAGATGGACTGGTAGAGCGACCCGAACTCGAGGATGTCGACGCATCCGTCACCGTTGACGTCGATCTTGTGGATCATCTGCTCCAGCTCCTTGTTGGGGATGAATATGCCCATGCTCTCCAGCGAGTCGTTGAGCTCCTTCTTGCTGATCCGGCCGTCCCCGTTCCGATCGAACATCTGGAACACGCGACTCAGCTCGTCGGCGTCCATTCTGGGAGGCTTTCGGCGGAGGCTACCGGGAACTTGTGCATGAGGAGAGAGCTGAGAGCATTGTATAGGCTCATGATTCTCAATGCAATGGACGGCATTGCTTTATTTGTGTTCCCTCACCCATTCTGACTCTCTCCTTTTTCTTTGGGACGTTGGGATGAATCAGTGGGTGGCTTTTTATAACACGACGTCTTTATTTATTTATTCATTTACACGAGGGATTTTTTTTCAATAGAGAAAAAGTCTAAGAAAATGCCAGTGTGTTTTATATCTTAAATGTTGTAAGTTTTATCAAATTTAAATATTGTATTTTGAAAGTTAAAAAAGGAAATAATGTGCATTTGAACGTGAAATATAAAAATATATATAATATAAAAAAATTCTATATTTAATATGTAATTTAACAAATGCAATGTATAAGTAAAATAAATACAGCCGGCTATCCATAAACTTATACACATACCGGCTGTGATGAGACCCGCTCTTTAAAAAAAAAAAATTGCCGACCACTACATTTTATTACTACCATCTGCACACCTTGAAATCTTTATGGTTGAGAACTCATTGTAACATTCTCTCTCTACTCTTGGCGATCGCTAGGGTTTAGAGTGCTTTCTTCCTTGTGAGTCTGCTAAAGTATGTCTCGGTGGGAAACCATGTCGTCGTCATTGGAAAACCCCCTCTCACTATATTCCTCATTAGACACTGGAGTATTTGCAACCATTTCTAAATATTGGGAGAAAGCGAAAGAAAAGAAGGCAAAGAAGTGGGTGAGACATATTTTTTGAAGAGAATAGAGTGGATGAGTTGGTGATGAAGTGAGAGATTATTACGCTGATAGCTTTCCTTAGATAACCTACAAGTAAAATGAAGAGGGATTGAGTGAGTGACAGGTTAATAAATTAGAAACGGCGGCGAGGATGATGATTACCTCGCGAACCTAAAAGGTTTGAAAAGAAGTGATACTGTTCACGCCTTTTGACGAAAAGACTGTTGTGCACGTGCCCTTTGGCGTACTTGGGAAAAACGTGCGTCTTTTCAAATTCTGCAAAAATTAAAAATAAGAATGAGAAAACCAAGTGTAGTTTGCATGCAAATGTACAATTGAAAAACCAAGTGTGTAGTTTGCTTCTGAACCCACAAATGAAAATGTACAATTGAACATTACCGCTTATTATCCGCCAGAGTTTCCATATATAGCCGGAATAGTTCCAGATTCTTTACTACATGTATGCATTGATAATAGCACTTCTTTGTGTGTAGTTTGCGTGCAAATTTTATATGCAAATTATAAAATTTGCACACAAACTACATGCTTAATTGGTATAGATAGAAATATTATCGCTATTTACACATACCTTGTACTCAAATGTAAATTATGAGATTTCATTTATCAATTGATTAATTTTTATTATATATAAAAGTGCCCAAATTAAGTTAATCGGGTTGACCCCTGAAAAATGTAAAATTTAACCAAATTACTTCTAAAAGTTGAATTAATTAAACCGAATTCGGAATTTGGGTTCCGATTATAATCAATTTTAAATCATTTTATCAGAAATAATCGACCTAAAAATTAATTAAGATCCGGTAAATATGATACATAAGGACACCATATCCAAATTCAGGCAAAATTTGCTGAAAATTCAATATTTGCCTTACCTTCATAAAAAAAATCTCTATGGCCGCCTATTTTTTGAACTTGTAAAAAATTCAATGTCTGATTTACATTCGTAAAAAATATCTTTATGCCTGCCTCTTTAAAATGAATATGAGAGGGTTTACGCATGGAAAGCCAAGTAAGGATTGCCATTAATTATAAAGTTAAACCATTTTATTATTTTTTATATATGAAAATTTTAATATGATACAATTATTAAACTTAATTAGTGGGATCCAGTATATATGATACGTAAGGACACCATATCCAAATTGAGGCAAACATAAAAAGTAGAATGAATTTTTCCGCAAGTTTTTTTAATTTTTTTTTATAGAACTCAATCTTATTTTCAATTTTCTGGCCGCTCAACAATGAAATGTTTGGTTAAAATTTTCAGAAGCTCAAAGTTAAAAAAATACCATTTTAGCCTTTTATATTACTATGTTTTTTTGTGTTTCGGGGTAGGTTTTATTTAGTTTCAGGAAATGAGTCAAATTCAGAAATTATAATTAGAGTTCTCTATTCAACTACACAAGATCCTGTTTTAGACAGTCTAAAGTTTAGGAATAAATCATTATGGAATTATTGAATATTTTGATTGGGATGAGTTTGTTTTTTAAAAGTACAAATAATTTACTATTAATTGGGATGGTGTTTTTTTTTCCTGAAATTAATATTGTTTGTTTTAAGTTTGATAATTTCAAAATTTTCCTATTAGTGGGAAATTTGTTGGCTGAGTGGAAGTGTCCACAAAAATTTTGACCCAATTCCAACCTCCGTTATAATTTTATTGAGAAGTTATTTACCAATAATTTAAAATTTCTAATTCCTAAACAATATTCTTTAAATGGACAACACACGTTTTTGTCCAACTTCTCCATTTATTTATTTTGGTCCTTCCTCTTTATTTTCCCAAAAGAAGAAGGACACAAGTTTTCAATAGGTAAATAAATCTTCTTAGTTCGAAATGTTACTACCTAAATATGTATATGAAAAAACTATACCATCTCGTTTTTCATCTTGATAAATTACGTCGATTGTGATTTTCAATCAGTTGAAAATAGATAGACTTTTTCATTATTTGAAATATATATAATCCAACCAATCACATTCACTACTCGGGGAACAGGAGGATCAAAACCCTGACGCCGAAGGATTTCAACGAGTTTCTTGATGCAGAGGAACTCGGGGTTGGGGATACGCTCTATTTCGAGCTGCTGAATGGTTATGGGCCCATGATTTTTTTAATGTTATCGTTCTTCCCCCCAAATTTTAGTTGTTTAGGTTAGACTTCTGAACATTTATTTTAAACAAATTTATTCAAATTTGGAACAATATTATTTTTATGTATTTTAATATTTAATATTTAATTTATAATCTATTTGTTGGATGTTATTTCAATGTTATTAAATCCTTAATATTTAACGTAACATAAGAACAAAGTTGTAATATTGCGATCATTCAAAAAACTAGAAAAGACTTATGTGTAGTGAATAATTTGTTTCAATCATTCTGAAACTAGCAAATATTTGTTGCGACCAAATGTTTTTTAGTAAATTCGAACTGTTGACCGACTGGCTGGTGGGCTGAAATTGTTAGGCCCATATAAACGTGCGACGTTGGTCATGGGCCGATACCTTGTCTCTTAAACTGACATTGGTGCAACGCCACACAATACGAAGCAGACATCACAAGGGTTCAAAACGACGTCATTTCAAAACATGTATAAATATGGGGACCCTGACAATCAGTTCAAGCTTCTCTTCACAAGTTTCTCGTGAATTCCAACAGTCTCCCTCCTTTCTTCTCTTCTTTCTTGTCAAAGGTATGATTTTTCTACTTTTCTAACACCTACATTTTTGTAATTGTCACTTTACATTGTTCAACACGTGGTCTGTGAATGTGTTCTGTTTTTTGGTTTTCTAGGTTTTATTCAGACGATTTAATAAGAAGTTAAGGTGGACGGATCAATGAAAAAGAAAAGTTGATTTAAAATGGGTGAATCTTTCCCAAATAGAAAAAATCTCAATAAGAAAACTACAATGCCAAATGCATAAAAATATTCAAACTAAGAAGACATTAAGCTTAATTTAGTCACATAAGCTTATATCGAGTGCAAATAATACGCTAACGTGGAGCAATTGAGTGCAAAAGACGTGCCCGCTTGGAATATTTCCATCGTGAAAATGGAAAGAGGGATGTGGTTCGGGTATTGTAATACTCCACAAAAACAATAAGTTAGTGAGATAACAAAGGATATTAAAATTGGGTGGGTTTTTAGTTGTTTTAAGGACGGGTGTTAAAAAATTGGATACGGATGAGAAATGTTTAGATCTCGACTGATAATGCAGTAGATTTTGGGTTTAGGAATAACAATTTCATGCTATGGGATGTGGTCAGGGTACTTGATACTCCAAGTAAGATTTTATCCACGGTCAAAGGATTGGATTTTATTACCTAATATGTTAGGAAATTTTTAGGTAGATAGATGAGAAAAATTCGGATGAGGCATAATTTTTTTGGATCTCGGCTTATCTTATAGTATAAAAATTCAGGTTTGGAAAATTAGATAAAATATAAAAGTTCTATTGAGTTTGGATTAGGGATATCAAGCTAAAGGAAGAGTTAGATCTCAACTGTAGAACAGTGTCAATTAGGGCCCTAAATCTTATTTAACACCAATAGATCTTGATTTAAAAGACAACGATAAAGATTTTTTATAAGGATCGAAGGCGGGAAATATGATTTTTGAATGATAGGAATGAGGTTTTTAGTTGGATATATAAATATTTGGTAAAGATTTTTAATCTAGGCTGCAATGATAGATCTAGATCTCGAGTTCCCGAGAGTTTGAGGTGCACGAATGAGAATGAAAAAAAAGTTGATGTTAACATGAGTTAGTTAACCGGGTTTAGGTTATACGAGTAAATGAAAATTTAGGTGTGTAAAAGAGGATTTTAGATGGATAAATGAATTTTTTAATGATATTTTAATCTAGGTTGCACGGGTGGAAGATATAGATCTTGATTTCCTAAGGATTTAAGGTGGGTGGATGAAAAAGGAAATTTTGGTTCCAACACGGGTAATAAATTCTTGTTTAGGCGATAGAAATAAGGCTTTTCGGTGGATAGAAAATAATTTGTTAAGGATTTAGGGTATCGGCTTTAATGGTAGATCGAGATGTCGATTTCAAGATAGTTTAGGGTGGGCTGATGAAAAGGGAAATCTTAATTTAAAAATCGTAAATCCACCACCAACTAAAAAATATCTCAATCAGAATACTATATTATTAAATGCCAAAAATATTAGAACTAAGAAAACAAATAAATAGTAGCTTAGTTTCTTGAAAAATGTTTATATCGAGTGCAAGAAATGTGATAACCTTGTTATATTTATTGCAAAATATATGCCCTCTCTAGATATTTTCATCGTAAAATTAGAAAGATTAATGTGGTCGGGTATTATCATACTCTAAAGAACCATTTAGTTACTAAGAGAACAATGGATTTTCTAATTGGGTAAGTTGGAAATTGTTTTTGGTGGATGAGCAGAAAAATATTTTAACATGGGTTAAAAATGTATAAGATCCCGATGGATTATGTATTAATTTGGGTTTGGGCATGTGACTCGGGTACTTGATACTTCTAATAAGACTTTATTTACAGTGAGAAAGATGGATTTTCTTATCTGGTACGTTAGGGGATTTTTAGTTAGATGGATGAAAAAATATAGGATGCGTCGTAGTTTTTTTTTGGATCTCAACGTATCTTATATAAGACTTCAGGTTTGGGAAATGAGATCAATATAGAAGTCCAGTTAAGTTTAGATTGGGAATTTCATGCTATAGGAAAATGTATATCTCAGTTTTAGAACGTCGACAACTAGGGCCATCAATCTAGATCGACATCAATAACTGTTGATTTCAAAGACACGGTACATAGTTTTACCTTGACCTTTGTCGGAAAATCTTAGTATTAAAATGATTGGAATGAGGATTTTAGGTGTATATATGAAAATTTGGTAAGAATTTTAGCTTTAGGCTGCAACGGTAGATCTATATATCAATTTCACAAGAGGTTAAGGTGGGCGGATAGATGAAAAATAAAAGTTGATTTAAAATGGGTGAATCATTCCCAAATAGAAAAAATTAAGTAAGAAAACTACAATATCAAATGCACAAAAATATTTAAAATAAGAAGACATTAAGCTTAATTTCGTCACATAAGCTTATATTGAGTGCAAACAATATGCTAACAAAAGACATGCTCGCTTGGAATATTTCCACAGTGAAAATGGAAAGAGGGATATGGGTCGGGTATTGTGATACTCCACAAAAATAATTAGTTAGATGAATGAAAACATTTTGGATGAGGTGTAATTTGTTTTGGATCTCGGCTTATCTTATAATATAAGAATTCAAGTTTGGGAAATTAGATCAATTATGGAAGTTCTATTGAGTTTAGATTAGGGATATCAAGCTATAGGAATAGATCTCAGTTGTAGAACGGTGTCAATTAGGGTATTAAATCTTATTTAATGTCAATAGATCTTGATTTATAAGACAACGATACAGATTTTTTGGGAGGATATATGAATATTTGGTAAAGATTTTTTTATTCTAGACTGCAATGGTAGGTCTAGATCTCAAGTTCACGAGAGTTTAAGGTGGGCGGATGAAAATGAAAAAAAAAGTTGATTTTATCATCAATTATTTAACCGGATTTAGGTTATATGAGTAGATGAAAATTTAGGTGTGTGGGAGAGGATTTTAGGTAGATAAATGAAATTTTGTTAAGGATTTTTTTTATCTAGGTCGCACAAGTGATGGATATAGATCTTAATTTCCCTAGGATTTAAGATGAGTGGATGAAAAGTAAAAAGTTGATTCCAACACAGGTAATAAATTCAGGTTTAGGCGATAGAAATAAAGCATTTCGGTGGATAGATAATAATTTGGTAAGGATTTAAGGTATCGGCTTCAATGGTAGATTGAGTTGTCGATTTCAAGATAGTTTAGGGTGGGCTGATGAAAAGGGAAACCTTGATTTAAAAAGCGTAAATCCACCCCCAATTGAATAATATCTCAATCAGAACACTAGAATACAAAATGCACATAAATATTAGAACTAAGAAAAAAATAAACAGTAGCTTAATTTCTTGAAAAAGGCTTATATCGAGTGCAAGAAATGTGGTAACCTTGTTATATTTAGTGCAAAATATATACCCTCTCTAGATATTTCCATCGTAAAATTAGAAAGATTAATGGGGTCGGGTACTATGATACTCTAAAGACCGTTTAGTTACTGAGAGAACAATGGATTTTCTAACTGGGCACATTGAGAATTATTTTTGGTGGATGGGCAGGAAAATATTTTAATATGGATTAAAAATGCAAAGGATCCCGATGAATCATGTATTTTGGGCTTAGGGATGTCACTCGGGTACTTGATACTTCTAATAAGACTTTATTTATGGTGAGAACGATGGATATTCTTATCTAGTACGTTAGGGGATTTTTAGGTAGATGGATGAAAAAATATAGGATCGTCATAGTTTTTTAGGATTTTAACGTATCTTATATAAGACTTCAGGTTTGGGAAATGAGATCAGTATAGAAGTCCAGTTAAATTTAGTTTGGGAAATTCATGCTATAGGAAAAGGTATATCTCGGTTGTAGAATAGTGTTGATTAGGGTCATCAATCTAGATCGACATCAATAACCGTTGATTTCAAGACACGATACATGTTTTTACCTTGATCTTTGGTGGAAAATCTTAACATTAAAATGATTGAAATGAGGATTTTATGTGGATATATAAAAATTTGATAAGCATTTTAGGTTTAGGTCGCAACGGTAGATCTATATATCAATTTCACAAGAGTTTAAGATGGGCAGATCGAGGAAAAAGAAAAATTGATTTAAAATGGTTGAATCCTCCCCCAAATAGAAAAAATCTCAATAAGAAAACTACAATAACAAATGCACAAAAATATTCAAGCTAAGAAGATATTAAACTTAATTTCGTCACATGACCTTATATCGAGTGCAAACAATATACTAACGTGGAGCAATTGAGTGCAAAAAACGTACCCGCTTGGAATATTTCCATTGTACAAATGGAAAGAGGGATGTGGGTCGAGTATTGTGATACTCCACAAAAACAATTAGTTAGCTTTTTGAGTTGTTTTTAAAAATGTGTGTTAAAAAATTGGATACAACTGAGATTTTTTTTGGATATGGACGGATCATGCAGTAGATTTCGGGTTAGGAATAACGATTTCATGTTATGGGATGTGGCCAGGGTACTTGATACTCCACGAAAGACTTTATCTACGATCAAAGCAATGTATTTTAAGACATAATGTGTTAGGGAATTTTTAAATATATGGATGACAATTTTTTTGCGAGTTGTTATTTTTTTGGTTCTTTGCTTACCTAATTGTACGAGGATTTAGGTTTGGCAAACTAGATCGAATATGAAAGTTCTGTTGAGTTTAGATTAGGGATATCAAGCTATAGGAAGTGTTAGATCTCAGTTGTAGAACGGCGTTACTTAGGGTCTTAAATATAGATCAACATCAATAGATCTTGATTTAAAAGACAACGATAAAGATTTTTCAGATGGATCGGAGGTGGCAAATATGATTTTTGAATGATAAGAATGAGGATTTTATTTGGATATATGAATATTTGGTAAAGATTTTTTTTAATCTAGGATGCAATGGTAGCTCTAGATCTCGAGACACGAGTTTAAGGTGGGCAAATATAATGAAAATAAAAAAAGTTGACTTGAACAAGAGTTATTTAACCGGGTGTAGGTTATATGAGTAGATGAAAATTTAGGTGTGTAGAAGAGGATTTTAGGTGGATAAATGAAATTTTGTTAAGGACTTTTTTTTTTGTCTAGGTCGCATGAGTGGTAGATATAGATCTTGATTTCCTGAGGAATAAAGGTGGGTGGATTAAAAGGGAAATGTTGATTCCAACAAGGGTAATAAATTTGGGTTAGTGCGATAGAAATAAGGATTTTCGGTGGATAGATAATAATTTGGTAAGGATTTAAGATATCGGCTTCAATGGTAGATTGATATGTCAATTTCAAGATAGTTTTGGGTGAGCTGATGAAAAGGGAAACCTGGATTTAAAAGCGTAAATCCACCCCCAATTCAAAAATATCTCAATCAGAACATTAGAATAAAATGCACATAAATATTCAAACTAAGAAAACAAATACATAGTAGTTTAATTTCTTGAAAAAGCTTATATCGAGTGCAAGAAATGTGCTAACCTTATTATATTTTGTGAAAAAGATATGCCCTCTCGAAATATTTCCATCGTAAAATTATAAAGAGAAATGTGGGTCGGGTACTATGATACTCTAAAGAACAATTTAGTTACTGAGAGAACAATGAAATTTCTAATTGGCTACGTTGGTTTTTTTGTGGATAAGCGGAAAAATATTTTAATATGGGTTTAAAATGTCTAGGATCCCAATGGATCATGTATTTTGGATTTAGGAATGTGACTCGGGTATTTGATACTTCTAATAAGACTTTATTTACGGTGAGAACAATGGATTTTCTTATCTGGTATGTCGGGGGATTTTTAGGTAGATGGATGGAAAAATATAGGATGCTTCATAGTTTTTTTGGGATCTCGGCGTATCTTATACTCCCTCTGTCCCAACTCAAACTGCACACTTCACTTTATGTCACTATTCACTGTCCAACTTTGACCACATATTTGAATAGATATATAAATAATAATATTATCGTATGTGATATTGTGAGATTCGTCATAATAAGTAGTTTGTCAAAAGTAACTTTATGTTTGCCATTATTAGGCGTAGTTAAACATATTAACGGTTAGACAAGTTTCTTAATGAGTGTGAAAAAGATTCTATGCAATTTGACCTGTGACGGAGGGAGTAAAATTTCAGTTCTGGGAATCGAGATCAGTGTAAAAGTCTAGTTAAGTTTAGATTGGGAACTATAGGAAAAGGCAAATCTCAGTTGTAGAACGACATCGATTAGGGTCATCAATCTAGATCGATATCAATAACTATTGATTTCAAAGACAGGGTACATATTTTTACCTTGATCTTTGGTGGAAAACCTTAATTTTAGAATGATAGGAATGAGGATTTTAGGTGGATATATGAAAATTTGGTAAGCATTTTAGGTTTATGCCGCAGCAGTAGATCTATATATCGATTTCACAAGAGGTTAGGATGGGCGGATTGATGAAAAAAGAAAATTGATTTTAAATGGGTGAATCCTTCCCCAATAGAAAAAAATCTCAATAATAAAACTACAATACCAAATGCACAAAAATATTCAAACTAAGAAGACATTAAGCTTAATTTCGTCACATAAGCTTATATCGAGTGCAAACAATATGCTAACATGAAGCAATTGAGTGCAAAGACGTGCCCACTTAGAATATTTCCATCATCAAAATGGAAAGAGGGATGTGGATCGGGTATTGTGATACTCTATAAAAATAATTAGTTTGTGAGATAACAAAGGATTTTCAAATTGGGCGCATTTTGAGTTGTTTTTGTAAGTACTCATAAGTTCCCGTATTTTCAAACTAGAATATCAGCCTCCATATCTCTATTCAAATGCATGCTAAGCAAAATAGAATGGGGATATATACCAATATAACCCTACCTACTTAACTAAATATCAATATAACGCTCAGATAATTTTTTGTGTAAAAATAACTCTGACTAGTTAATGTAAGTGCCAACATAACTCCCAGACCCCATTTCCGGCATTGACTTCCATTTCCGGCATTGACTTCCATTTTTCGACATTGACTGTATGTAAAAAATCCAAAATACCCCTAGTGTTAAAATCCTAATTTGAGTTGACAAATTTACCATTAGAGGTCGTCGGACCACTGTCGAATTGTTGCTGCACCGCCACCGTAACAAGTAGGGTTATATCACCACATTATGAAAACTAATAAGGTTATATCAGCACATTTATAAATGGGTAAAATTGACTTTTCGATCGGATCCGACCTTCATATGTCGGAATGGGTAAAATTGCACTTACATCAACTAGGTAGGGTTATATGTGCACTTTCAGTTATCAAAAGGTTATATTGACACTTATTTCAACTAGGTAAAAGCATTTTTTTCTTCAATAGAATGTAATAGATCCCACATCATATGATAACCCTTACACACTTGTGTAATGAACGAGCTCAGGCAGAGCTAATGTGAATGTCCAAAGCATGAAGAACTTATCTTTTTCAATAGAAAATCAGCTTGTGAAATGTGACAGAGAAACAAAGCTGGTATACATACAACTCATACATACACAAACACATAACCAGACCCTGCAAGATAGCGAACTAAGGGCCACGTCCAAATCACTTCGCTAACGACCTAAACGAACAAACATGAAGAATGGAGAGGTTTGCTTCACTATATTGTGTGCCAAGAATGTAACGGAAATACTAGATATTGTCGAGGCCATAAGATACTTCATAATAGGACGACCCAGATATAGTTGAAGCACTATCCGTTGTTGGGGCCAAGATGCTTCACAATCGGACGTGCTGCAACTATAGCAGAAGCATTACCCAAAGATAATACCGACATATTCCGATCATAATCCCACATCATGTATCTGAATACGACAGCACAACGATGTCAAGTATATTCTGAATGACCCATAAATAATCACATTATGTGTCAAAGTACTAACTTTGGCATCAGGCCCTCTTCCCCGTTATTAATCTAGGACTTGTTGCAGGTACCATGGAAATATTAAGCTCGCACAAAAATCATGGGCACTATAATTATTCTGAAGGAATCAGCCACATAATTAGCGCCCTTTGTAGAGACTGGACATTATTCTGGGCTATGGTAATTACCAGGAGGGGCCGAAGCCAGACACGGGAGCAACCGTCTCAAAAACATACTCCCCACAAAAAACGACGACCCTGAAAAATGAACTCACTCAAAAGAAAGACGATGAAGAGAGAGATTATCCTAACGTAGGGCACTAGAAAGAGAATCGGGCCTTGGTTGCGTCTCAAGAAGCTAAAAGGAAACAACTCTATATGAAGTTCACCAAGGCAGCGAGAACCATAGACCAAGAAAAATAAGAGCACGAAGCACTTCGAAGAGTCTAAGAGCGTCGTAAGGGAAGAAGAAGTAGAGCACACCCTGCTGGCAAAAAAACTCCCAAAATTATTGAGTCCTGAAGTACTTTAAGTTGCTCCACCATGTAAAAATGAACTGCGGTTACATGGAAAAATAGCTTGCCAGAGATACATCCGAACTTGGGCCCAACTCTCGAGAGAATTACAAGGGAGATTTCACCAGAAACAAAGATGTGCAAAGATGTGCGTAGACCTGATGAACATTGGACAACAAACAGGAAAAAGTGTAGATGAATACCACATATGCTCCGTGGGAAGACTAACTGTTGCTTACCATTGACATGCTTGG
Organism: Rubia tinctorum; assembly: GCA_032355605.1. Classification (NCBI taxonomy): domain Eukaryota; kingdom Viridiplantae; phylum Streptophyta; class Magnoliopsida; order Gentianales; family Rubiaceae; genus Rubia; species Rubia tinctorum. Next base: position 3,727,528 of record JAULKM010000003.1, on the reverse strand, counting down.
AAGCCCCAAAGGCCTCTAGAGGTTAGCGGGAAAATTCATCAGAACATAAGAAGAGAGCAACGGGAAGCTCAAAAATGAGTAGGGAAGAATGCGAAGAAGGAATCCAACGAGGGTTCAACGAAGAGTTGAAGAGGAGCCTCATTAGTCAAAGGAAAAGATATCTGAAGTACCTCTAACAAAAGCAATGAAAGGAATTTGCTGAGTGATGAAGAGTTATCTCAGAAACCTATGTTCGAGCAGTTTCACCATTTCAAGACTAAACAATTTCTTAGCCCACGCCCCCCGGCTTCATTTTTTGCATACTTTTTTTCAGTAGCTACAGAGATGATCATAACTACCCTAACTTATCTTTGCAAGGATAATTTGTCCTACATTTGTCCTCCAGATCCTCTTTTGTAGGACCATAAGCCCTACAGCAGATGAGGAAGTTGTTAGAATAAATCAGTTAGATGATTAGATTTGATTTTATCCTGTTAACTAGTCTAAGAGTTATATTAGGACTTGTCTACCTTTATGTTCTGTCCTCTATTTATTCTCTTCATGATCAATAATAATCAGTGTGGGAAATCATTCTTTCATGGTATTAGTGCAAGTTCTGATCCTAAATTCTAAACCCTAATTCCCCCCTCCCCCCCTATTTTTTCCGGCGGCCAGCACCTCCTTATTCCGACACCGCCAGCAGCTTTCCCAACGCTTTTCGGCAATCTTCAGGCGCTTTCAGACAGTCTTTTCTGGCTTCTCTGGTTGTACTCTCTCTCCGGCCAGTTCTCCGATAACATCGTTGTCGACTCCAATCTGTTCTTCGAGTTGCATTCGGCGTGGGCGAGGATTAAACTCAAACACACTTCGCCGGTGAATTCGTCTTCCTCTCCGACGGTCAAGGGCTTTCTCACCGTGGCTATCATCGCCCGAGTTCCAGCAGCAGGTTCATCATCATCCCGACAGCAGCTTCGTCATCGTTCCGGCAGCAGCTTCCGGACAGAAATTCTTCGGCGCGTGAGATCCACGTGCTTCAGACCAGACCCGCGCGTTTTCAACAAGCGCAATCATCTCTATGCATGAGACCACGCACTCGGCGTGTTCAGCACGCGCGCTCCCTTTTCCAGCGCGTGGATACACGCACCTGGCGGATTACTGACGCATTTTTTTACCTTCCATCTGATTTTTGTCCTTTGGTTTGGTGCTATGGCCCATTTTGGTTCTCGGAGGTTTGATATTTCGAGACATACAGGTTTTTCTCAGTGAATTTTGGATTCTGGTGCTACAAAACACATGGCATCGTCTCCAACTGTTGTTGTTCGTGTGACAGTCTATGATGGTTCAGCTCATGTCTCTGTTGGTAATGGTACTAAACTCCCTATTTGGCGATTCTTGGATTTTCTAAATCTTTGCCTATTTATGATGTGCTTATTGTGCCCGTCACTAAAAAATTATTTTCCATTAGCAAATTGACTCGGGATTTAAATGTTGTTGTCTGCTTTGATGACCGTTCATTTGTTATTCGACATAAAATCACTAGGGAAATCTTGGGTCATGGTCATGTTAAGGATAGTCTTTATGTCTTAGACTAGCATCTGTTTTACTGTCTACTGTGAAATCTAATAAGTCGCGTGCGTCTTTTGAAATATGGCATGCTCGACTTGGTCATGTTCTGCATTCCGTTATTTTTGGTTTGCATGCTTCTGGATCCTTAGTTGTCTCATCGGTTTTGCCT
>JAULKM010000003.1:3645991-3665248 GCA_032355605.1 Rubia tinctorum | reverse complement strand
TGCAAATATTGGCGTGCTTGGATCAAGAGCAGGAATCACCTGTTAGAGAGTAAATGAAGTGATGAAGACCGAACCAGGTCAATCAAAAGTTATTTCAAAGAGCAAACATACACTTCTACCAAATCCAGTTCTAATTATGCTAGCAGAAAAGTAAACAGAATAAAAAAAGGAAAAGATAATACATGAATATTTGTTACAAAACTGAGGCAGCTTATTAACAGAGAATGTTTTAGCACATTGTCATCATATCAGAAAATTAATGCAGAGTGAGAAATAAACATGGGCAGAGTAATCATACCATGCTATGATTTTGTAGAACGACATTAAAAGAGAAACACAACAAGGCCAGCTATAAGCATTGTATCCCTTACTACTTTCAAAGTAAGACATGCAACCTTCACAATGACCTACAAGAGGTGGTCTAAAGAGCCTCAATAAGTCTAAGATATGCACCTCCACAGTGACATATATTTTCAAGAGCAAAACTTTTAGCCAAACCAAAAGCTGGTGATGCTTCACTACTCATTCAGATAACCAGAATAAAGAATCCAGCGTAGTTAACCTGTTCATGATGCTAGAGACACTAGTGTTCAGGCAAAGACTTCAGTGACAATAAGAGAGTATTTCATAAACCATGTCCAAAGTCAATCATTTACACTGACTTCACTCCCGGTTTGATTCAGGCCAATGCAAGAATATATTAAAATCGGAAAATGCCCATGGAATCATTTACAAAAGAATGGGGGGAAATGGTAGGGTAGGGAGCAAAACAGAATATTTACCCAAGGCAACGCACCGATGTGGTCCTCATGACCATGGGTTATTACAACTGCTTCGATTTTATGGCTCCATTTTTTTATAAACATGGTGTCGGGAATGATCTTCTGGACACCAAGTTCATCGTAGCTGAAAAGCATATGAGAGTATACATGTCAAGCATCTCAAGCAACATAAAAATAAAGAACAAAAAAGACAGGAGATACACAACGCGGGGGTGTAATGCAAAGAAATTCATCTTCTTCTAAATCTAAAAAAGTGCAATCATACATACAAAACTCACCACTAAGACTACGAAGAAACAAGTCCACAAACAACTATAAACTCACCCGGGAAACATCACACCCGCATCGATCAAAATATATCGATCGTAATTTCCAACCAGCATGCAATTCATCCCAATTTCTCCCAAGCCACCAATGGGAAGAACACGCAAAGGCGGGCCATCTGAACCTTCATAAAACTCTTCCATCTTGCGTTGTACAGAATCTTCCATACTCTTTCCAGCACCTTCTTTTCTTGCTCGAGGTCTTCTCCGGGGCTCTTTAGTCCCACGGGTACCTAAAACACGGGAAATTCGAAATCCTTAACTTAATGTACAACAATAACATTAAATTCTCCAAAACAATGAAACACAAACAAAACAAAACTACCAGGTCCTACCAAAAAAAACAGCTGCACACATAGATAAAAGATAAGATTTCACCAGAAAAAGAAACAGGAACATTATCCGCAAGAAAAGCAGAGGAAAATGGTACCGGTGGATGGCGGGGAGGGAGAAGGGCTGCAGCAAGAAACGAAGCGTTTGAGAGTGTTAATTCCAGCTTGACACAAGGGTTTGTAGGGATAAATGGAGACGGCATTGAAACTGAAAGAAGTAGCCATTGTCGCCAAAGTTGTTCAGTGCATATGGGTGGAAATGGAATGGAACCCAGCAGCTGTGACAGTTGAAAGGCTCAGCAGGGGCGGGAAAGGGAGAGCAGGGTAGGAGAGGCTGGGTTGCGCCAAATATCTTTTCTTATCATTTCGGTAACCAATAGCAAAACCTTTTACTCCGCTCTTTTTTACTCACTTCCATTTATTACTAAAACAACCCCTCTTAGCAATAACTAAATAAATTAGTCTGTATGTGGGATTGGGTACAGTTACCGTCACTTTTTACTAATTTCATATACCATATCAACAATGTCGGTATATTAATTTTAAAAATCAGTATCATACCAAATCTTTGGTATACCAACATATCGGTATATCAAACCAATCGATTAGCATCGGTATCGTAGGGTAGAATACCATCAAATGTAAAATACAATAAACAAATTTTAATTCATAAAAAATTATAAATAGTTAAAATTTTCTATTGCATAAGCATAATTTTAGAAAATAAAATATTATCTAATCATAATAATAAAGTAAGATAAATATCACATTAAAAACTAAAGTAGTAAGTTATAATAAATAAATGAAAATTTTGATTTTGATTTATTTTTGTTAGACTTAAAAAAATATCAATTGTAAAGAAATCTTATTTAAGAAAAATAATTTAAACTTTTCCCAATATCCAATATATTGGAACCATAAGATAGACTACATATTTTAAATATTTGCTATTGGTTCTAATATTAATGAATGACTAAATCATAACTAAATAAAATCTCAAACATAATATTAGTTATAATTTTTAATATATATTGTATGTTATGGTACGGTAGTACCATGATAGTATTTTCTCAATATCATTACCTTCTCATCATAAGTGTATGGTATGGTACTAACGTACCACATCATCTGTTACCAACGTATTCAGTACGAATGATACGTGGTTCGGTTAGTAAGTTGGTTGGTACGGTATTTTGGTTGTATGGGGTTCATCCTCTTCTCCTTGGTCTCGCTCGGTACAAGAACCGTGGTAGCGTTTACTCTTCCCTCTTTTTGTGGGCAATCGCGGGCAAAGTGTGGACCACCACACTTATAATAGCCGCCCGTCTTCTTCCTTTCCTCCTTGGAGCCATCATTCCCTTGGCTCTCCTGCTCAAGGTCCGACTTCTTGGACTTCCAGTCCTTATTTTTCCCGTCTTTCCCTTTTTTGTCTCCTGAACTAGTGGATGAGTCTTTGAAATCCACTAGTTTTTTTGCTGCCGCAACAGTCTGGGTTAAGTTCTGCACCCCCTGTCTATGCAATTCTGACTTTGCCCAATTTCGTAAACCGTTAATAAAGGTAAACAACTTATCTGACCCTGACATGTCTATCACATCTAACACGTGGGAGGTAAAAGCCATCACATAATCCCGCATTGGTCACCGTCTGCTTTAGCTTGTTGTTCAGTGTCTCACGACCGACCCACGCCACATTGGTAGGCATGAACTGGCCTTCATAACCTCTTTTAAACTGTCACACGTGGATATTGGGGTTACCTCACAATCCATACTCCATGTTCTCCACCAGAGTTTCACGTCCCCGCCCAGGTATATGCTCGCTACATTCAATTGTTGGCCCGCTGATATCTTCGCGGTCCTGAAGTAATTCTCAATATCCCACAGAAAGTTCTCAACGTCCTTGGAACTTCTGTTTCCATTGAAACATTTCGGCTCCGATACTTTGAATACATCAACCCTTTCCGGAGTTGGACCAGTGACAGAGCTATTAACAATGGCTTGCTTCAAAAGTTTCACTTCTGCCGCCAAACTGGTCAAAAGAGGATGATCTGCATCGCTATCCTCTTCGATATCTTCCTTCTTAGCACTTTTTCACTTGATGTGGAGTTTAAGGGTATCCACATCGTGGCAAAGTGCATCCAGTTCCGCTATTACCTCTTTTGTGGAGGAACTGGGCAAATCTGTGACCTGATTCTCTAGGACTGCATAATTTGCATCCAATTTGACAAGAGCCTCCTCCATTTTAGCCATCGTGGCCTTGAGGAGATCATTCTCAGCTTGTAAAGCCTTGATCTTTTCGTTTCTTGTTGTTGACATGGTTCACGCTGCTTCGTCGTAGCACCAAACTTGTTGCTCTGATACCAACTTGTTAGACCTTTACTCATAGTCTAAACTCTTGTTCTGATTTAACCAATGATCCATGAGGGAACGAGGTTTCACACGTTGTAAGCTCACAAAGAACACTCAAATTTACGGAGCACAGCCCCAACATTTATCTTTATTGATCAAAGGAATGTTCTTCGGTTGGAAAAACACACCATTAGAACATGGTTGGCCTTTTCTCTAACCATGAGTATTTATAGGAAAATGTACACTTGGCAGTTAACACCTCTAACTGCCTAAAGAAAATCAACTCTTCAGGTAGTCCCTAATAACTACCCAGTGGTTACACCTAACCGTGAGTCTTTCCACGTTTTTAGGGGCAGCTGGCTCTTCTCCAAGCATCGACTCCCTTTAAGGCTTAACCCAAAACAATGCATCTCTTGGCCGTATGGTTTGTAGCCCACATGAGTAACTGTCATTCCATCCTTGAACCGATGCGTCTCTTGGGACATGGAACCTGAAACCTTGCCACTAAGCTATCTTAGATCAACCAGTCTTCCTCAAGTTATCCACCACCTTAACCGTAAGTGTCTCACATCGTTTCCAGTCGCTTCCATCCTTTGCCTTTATTCTCTTAACTGATAGGACACAACCACCATCCAAACCATTCCTAAAAACACTTGGTCCCGAACCAAGGTTCAACCGACCAGCTCTAACAAAGTAGGCATCTTTACACCCTTTCCTGAATTATAGCTCAAGAAAATTAGTTTGGTAAATCGTGGAAAAATAAGGGTGCAACATTAATCCACCCTGGATTTGTGATGGTCATCCTTTGATGACAACGAATTGCCATACACTATCATTGGTTCGACGTTTAATGAGGACCATGGGCTTTTCGTTGACTCTCATCCTATAGATGGCGGTTTCAAAGACTTATTTTTAGAAACCCTAATTTCAAACCTTGCGATGGTGCTGGGTTCAGAGGACTAATTCTTTGAACCAATGCAACTACCCCAATACCGAGAAAGATTTATTGGCCTTGGTATTTACAACTGAGAAGTTTAGACCTTACTTTTTTGGCACAAAGGTTATTGTCTTCTTGGATCATGCAACCATTCGCCACTTGATGACTAAGAAGGAGAAAAAATATAGATTGATTAGGTGGATACTTCTTTTAAGTGAGTTTGACTTGGAGGCGAGGGATAAGAAAGGGAGTGAAATGTGGTAGTTGATCATTTAAGTAGGCTAGTGTCCCCATCAGAGCTAAACCTCGCTAAAGAAAGGTCCAAGTTAGAGCCCATTTAGGAAGAATTTCTCGGGGAGCAACTATTCGGCCTCAAAACGAGTCAGCCTTGATATGCCGACTTATTTAACTACTTAGTCACGGACCAAATTCCACCCTTGTACACCAAGGCCAAGAGAGATTGATTAAAAAGTGAAGGGAAGCAATATGTTTGGGTTAACCTTTAATAATGGAAACATTGTCCAGATCAAATAATTAGGAGGTGCATCCAGAAAAAATGAGATGAAATTCGTTCTCACTTTTTACCATTCATTCGCTTGTGGAGACCATTTTGGGAAGGACCATGAGGAAATTCATGGAGAGTGATCTCTATTGGCCAAACATGTGGAAGCAAAGCTACCAAGTTTAACACTCTTGTGACATTTGTCAAAGAACGAGCTACGTCTCAACTAAGAATGAAATGACACAATCTTCCCTCTTGTATTGTGAGATATTTTATGTGTAGAGGATGGATTTCAAAAGTGCATATTTAAAGCTCGAGTGGAAACATGTACATTTTGCTAACCTTCGACTATGTGTCTAAGTGGGTAGAGGCGAAGGCCACCAAGACTGATGACTCAAAACGGTGGCAGAGTTCTTAAAGGCTAACACATTCTCTCGATTTGAGGTTCCCCAAACCTTGTTAGTGATTGAGGGACTCACTTTTGAAATCGAACCATTGAGGTAATAATGAAGAAGTATGGTGTCACCACACAACATCCACCGCATACCACCCCCAAATGAATGGGCAAGCCAAGGTCCATAATAGATAGATTATAATTATCCTTTAAAAAATGGTGAACCCATCAAGAAAATATTTGAGTACCTGACTAGATGATGCACTTTAGGCATATAGGATTGCATACGAAATCCCAATAGGTATGTCAATATTCCGACTAATTTTTTGAAGGCATGTCACTTCCCGGTTGATCTAGAACATAAAAGAATACTGGGTCATTAAAAACCTAAATATGAATTTAGATGAAGTCGGAATCTATATGAGGTTACAAGTTTGAGAGCGTGAAGAGATCTGGCGCGAATTCTATGAAAATGCATCAATCAACAAGGAAAAGGCAAAAGCATAGCACGACAAGAGAATAGTGAAAAAGAACTTTGAGGTAAGCCAAAAGGTCTTTCTATTCGAATCGAGGTTGTGCTTTTTTTGGATAAGCTACGCTCATGGTGGATAGGTCCATATGTGGTGAGAAAAGTCTTTCCTCGTGGTGGGGTGGAGTTAAAAGGTGAGGAGAACGGCCATACCACGAAGGTCAATTGATATCGGTTGAAGCCCCTACCTTGAGAATTAAACTTTAGAGTCATTCGAGAAAGTTATCACCCTCGAGAACTCGGTTTATGAATGAATCTTTCTCAAGGGAATAATTCATGGGAATGGAAATAAACATACCAAAGGGTTGTTTTCTTTGAATTTTTGCTTCATTGTTTTTTATAGAGTGGTTTTTGTGGAACACTATTACGCTTGGTTTTATGATTGTTTTATGGGGAGCATTCAGTTTTGGAGAAAATAAGCAAGAAGACAGTTTAATGAATTGCCCAATGTGATCCTCGTCCTCAAATCACCAAATTCCCTCCATACCACCGTTACCCAATTAACACCCGCAATTCGAAACCAAAAGAGGTATCACCTCCCTTAATTATGTTTGGACTTTTTTTATAGGGCATTGTGAATAGAAAATTTTGTGTTTGCGGTAATGGTTCTTGTTTCTAGGCATATTTTTGGTGTTCACTCTTTCGTTCTAAGTATTCTCTTGTCATTAGCACCACTTGTTCTTAAATGTCAATATGCATTGAGGACAATGCAAGTTTTAAGTGTGGGAAAGAAATTGGATGATATTACTTAATGATGTTTTTCCTTCTTCTGATGTAATGAGCAGCTCTCTTTTGATCATTATATGCCTTGAAAATTTTCAAAAAAAAATTGACGAAAAGAACACGCTAAGTCAAAAATTCGAAAGGGTGACTTAGGCAAAATTGTGGGGTTCGATAGGTTGGAAACTCAAAAGGGCAACTTATGCAAAAATGAGAGGCTTTAAAGGTGTGAAAAAAAATGTGAGGCATGTGTTTTGAAAGAAAATAATTGCTAGGATGAATATATGATAGGGCTCCTAGGCTATATGAGAGAATGAAACATTTTGCTTCTATTGTTTTTGCTTATTGAGGCTCTTTGGGGGTAAATTAGGTTTGTCACTTGCATTCTTTGGGTATTTTCACCTTATTCATATAATTAGCATGATTTGGTGGTTTATAATTCCTTAGTTTGAGACGTAAGGATTTTTGGGAACTATTGTGTTTTGGGTTAGGGTAGCTCAAGGTGTTAGGTATTTTAAAAAAATATTTGCTTGGGTATAACCTTAGAGTTTTGCTTTCAAGGACGAGCAAAGGTTTAAGTGTCGGGAATTTGATGAGACGGTAATTGCATGTTTTCTTAGGAAATTCAACACCACTTTTTATATGCTTTTGTTGGTGGTTAATTAGGTTTATGAGTGTTTTACATGATAGAGGGTTAAAATCACTTTGTTTGGTTATTTGTGTTGACTCTTCTATTTTTTGAAACATTTATAGCTTAATAGGATTTTCCTCCATGAGTTTGTCTATTATGTTTTTGTGAGCTTATTAGAAATCATCATCGAAGAATGACATTCATAAAAATGTTAGTAGCTAGAAGGCCAACTAAGAACTTGGTAGTAGAAAGGAAGGCCATTGGATTAATAGTAGGAGATTAGAGTGTTTGAGAGAAAAAAGAAGTAAAAGAGCAAGTTTTCAAGCAAATAGGCCAGAAGTGTTCATAGGGCGCGGATCGCACGAGGTAGCATGGACGGTGCTGCTCAGTTTTCCCAGAAATGAAGGTTCAGTGAATGGATCGCGTAATTTTACATGTTCCGTGTAAAATCAGAGGGTAAAGTCCAAGTCTTAAAGAACGAACCGTGCAATTTTGCAAGGTCTGTGTTGATCGGTTTGCTGGAAAATAAGCCTTAGAGAACACACTGTGTAATTTTGCACGGTTCGTGTAAAAAACCCTTAGCACGGTCTGTGCCGACTGGCACGGTCTGTGCCGACTGGCACGGTCTGTGCCAATCTATTGACTATGGTTTTGACCATTGGGTGGAAGACTTCTATTCTCCCACTATATAGTGGAACCTTCTCTATTGGACAAAGAGAAGGAGGCTAATCAAACTTACTCTGTGACTATTTCTCTCTCTTCATTCATTCATTTCATAGCATTTATGGTTTCCAAACCATTTTTGGTACGGGTTTAATTATGTTAACTTAAATTAGTATTTGAGAGCATTTGTAAATATATTTTTACTATTGACTTGGGAGATTCCTAGATTCATCTATTTTATTCTCTTGTTATCATTACTGCTTGGTTTAAATTCCTATGATAATGCATGTTCGATTTGTGTGTAAAATTAATTGATTCCATTGTACAATTTAGCACTAGGCACGAGAATGAATCTGGGAGTATTTTTTCTTTTTGTCAGGTTTGGTCAAAGTTTAAAGTGAAAGTTGTGTTTAGGAATGACAATTATGCACGATTGTTAGTTTTTGGTTGAATTATGCTGGAGGACTTGATTGAATTGGGTTATCAACGATACGGAATGACCTAACCACATACTGTCGTGGCTTTATATAAATCTTGTTGGGGTTGTAGTCTAGTACGAAAGTCATATCTCGTGTTTGTAGTAACCTAGTTCGGATAAAACTATAGGGGAAATCAATGAGACACTAATGCTCCTAGTAGTAAAAGTATAAATCGTTGTAATGAGTGTTTTCGTTGAGTCATGCTACTCACATGTTTAATTTACTACATGATGGTTGGGTCTATTAACAACTGTAGTGAGGGCTAGATGTGGTCAATAATTTTAGTGTCACTCTAGCTAAAAGGGCGAATATGAGAGTTTGACAGGGAGGTGGAATTGGGATTTTAGTTATCGTGGAAATTCCCGGTAAATCAACTTCTCAACACCATGTGATAAGGCATATAACATTCGAATTGTTACTATGTGAATAGAAATCGAGGATTGAGTCTAAACGTCAAATACGTGGTGCAAATGCCCCCAAGGCCTTTATTATCATCTTTACCCCGTAGTTTACATTTGCTTGTTCTTAGTTGGTAGTCAAACAAAAACCCCTTAATTTCCCTACTCCCGACACACACACTTGGTGACGCTTGTGTCTGAATTAAACCAATCTATCTTTTAAACCTCTTGGTTTCTATGGAAAATAGAGACACCCGATCTTAATTTTGACTAGCCAACTTTTAGTAGTTTGGTGTAAAGTAAGGAGTGATGAAATTTAGTTTTACCTAATTAATTCAATTATTAATACCGTGTTCGAACATAATCTATCTAACCAAGTATGCAGTAAAATAAAACATTAACACATAAGACTTGGTTATGCAATTCGGTGTAAATCACCTACATCTGCTGGACCAGACCCAATTTAGAATTAATTCACTAATCAGAAAGATATATGATAAAGTACACCATACAATTATACTTATCTTATTTAATTATAATATGTGAACTCTGGAAACTCCCCTTGCTACCTATCCTCCTTGATCATACTCCCCATGATCTCAAAACTCGTTGTTGTTGGATCTTATCCTCCCAAAGAATTAAGGTATACGATTATGAATTTGATCAACATGTTACAATATGTTGGAACATTTGTATTATGGCTCTCTAAGTATTTTCGGAAAGATAGAAAATATATGTGCAGTTTTTTGCTATTTAGATCGTGAGTAGTTCAACCGTCATATCCTCTATTTTAGTCCAAGAGCAAATAGGAAATCTCCATCTTTATCTCTACAATATTCTGATTTCATATCTGCTTATGAAGCATATCTCACTTGCTTAAATAAATGTATTTTCCTTATCTCAACATATCCCATAATTTTTCAAAAAATCCAATTCCTTAAATAGGGATTTTACATAAACCCAATATGCTTCAGTCACATGCCTAAAAATAATATATTGCGAAATCTCTAATCTTCCATTAATATATATTCACGCAATATCTTCAATTGATTAAATCCTTTAAGACTTCAACTTTTCGTATGTTCCAACATGAAAAGTTTGCTTTTTGCAAATTAGTTCACAAATACCAACTAAATAATCCATGTAATCCACGTGACATTACAATCTCCCCTTTGATATTTTGTGGACCGAACCATTTTGGAATATAGAGCACAAAGAAAAACTTCCAATTTTACAGTATAAAAACTCCAGAATTTCCATCATGTTGGAACATATTTTAGTCACTGAATTTGAATATATAAAAATATCCAAGAAAACCATAGATCCAAAAATCCAAAATTTTTAGATTAAAATCCAAAAATTAATATCCAAAATCATCAAATATTCTCCCAATAGGGCCATGAATATGCCAAGGGCAACTAAAACACAGAAAGCAATAAAAAATTAATAAAAACTACTCCCCCTATAACCAAACTTAGCCTATATAGCATAGTCGGTGCAGACCCTTCAATCCTGTTCAGGAGTAGCAATCTGGGCCTCCATCTGAGCCTTTTCTGCTTCAAGCATGACCTTTTCTACTTCCAATGCAACTATCTGAATAGCCAGGGCTCCCAGCTTCGCATGCATGGACGCAAGCTTGGCCTTCTTCTCATCACTACCAGAAGTAGAAGCCTTTGGATTCCAGGGCAGATCATGTACTTGTCTCATACTAAAAGTCTTTTTATTTTGCCTTAAAGGTTCAATTTCCACAATATGATCTTTAGGATTTGCCTTCATTCTTTTACTTCTCACAAAAGCAGAGATGATACAAGGGATAAACCAATGCATGTTTGGCCTTTGGTAATATAACCTATCTCACAATACTTTGTTGAATGAGAAATCCCAAGTTGATAGGTTTCTGTGTTCCAACATAGTACAACTTAGTCATATCTCCTGTAAGGGCGGTAGTGTTGGTTGATAGTGACCTATGGTTGACTGCAATCTGGTAGAGGATAAAAAATCTAGATGATAAGCAGGAGGCTTTGGAATATTCAGTAGTTGGCCACTCAGTCTTATATTTTCCAGAAATAACCTCTAGAATTTTGTCATCTGTGATCTCCAAATCTTCAGAAAATGCTCCTTCAAAATTTGGAGTTTTCAACCCTAATAACATGTCAATCTTTGCAATAGAGAAATGTATTATCTTTCCCCTCACAAACACTCCATCACATCAAGGGGAATCCTCCTCAAGAATTCCAGCCATCGGGTTCGAGTAAACATCACAAACCAACTGCTTATTGTAATCCTGGTACAATGTGGCTGATGTGTTCATCCCAATAAATTCCAAAAAATCAGAGAAACCACTCTCTGTATGCAATTAAGTTCACTGGTCTCTCAAAGATTTATTTTTTTGAGAAAACACATTTCCCATCTCTTCACACTCCCCATCATAATAAATGTCTGAGAGAGCATCACTTACTGGAGGTAGAGGTAGTGTGGGCTTATTCTTTGGTGCTGGAGCAGGAGCTTCCTTCTTGCTCTTGTTAGCCGACTGAGAGAACTCAGGTGAAGGTTCCTTCCTCTTGGCCTTTCTAACTCTAGTATGGATAAATTTATCCAGGACCTCATCACTGGAATAGAACAGTTCAAGCTCCTGTGTTGGAACATTGTCAGCTTGCTCAGTCTCAGTTGCTGCATCAGGTGTTCCAACATGCTCAGTCTGCTCAATGTCAGCTATATCCAATGTTCCAACATGCTCAGACTACTCAAGCATACGGTAATATCCCTTCGTTTCTCCTACCTCTGAATCCTCCACAACAGCATAAGTATTGCCTCTATCATCATCAACAAAATCATCCGCATAATATTGTCCTCTATCATCAGCATAAGTATTGCCTCTGAATCCTCAGTGTGTTTTGTTTGAGAATGCTGAACTGGATTATTTGATATATCAATTGCACTCTTGTTGTCACATAACACTTTTAAAGGCCCTTCTTAAATTCTATAATCATTAAGTATCGGTTTCATCCATAATAATTGTGCACAACAACTTCCAGCAGCAAGATACTCAGCTTCATCAGTTGACAAGGAGATCAAAATTTGTTTCTTACTATACCAAGATACCAAATTCGTTCCAATAAAAAACATCCACCAATGTTGCTTTTATGATCATTTGCATTACCATCCCAATCAGAATCACTATAAACAACCAGAGAGATTCTTGATTCTTAGAATACCAGATTCCATACTCAATAGTCCCACTACTAACATAACAAATTATCCCTTTAACAACAGACAAATGAGATTCCATAGGATCAGGCTGAAATCTTGTACATACTCCTACGTTGAAACATAAATCTGGCCAACTAGCTGTAAGATACAAAAGACTCTCAATCATACTCCTGTACAATTTGTGATCAACTCCACTACTACAAACTATGGCTAATGTAACACTTTCTTTGCAACACTTATTTAAAATGTTACAATAGCTTATAAAGTGTTACTTAAACTTTTGAAAAGTGTTACATAAGTGTTGCCTAAAATTTAAAAAGTATTACACTAGGTCTAATGTAACATCGCCTAAGGTAATACTTATAAAAGTGTTACTTTAGGTGCTATCGTAACACTTTAACCTATTGTAACACTTTTATAAGTATTACCTTAGGCGATGTTACATTAGATCTAATGTAACACTTTTTAAAATTTAGGTAACACTTTTCACTATTCATGTAACATTTTAAAAAGTTGTAAGTAATACTTTATAAGTTATTGTAACATTTTAAATAAGTGTTGCAAAGAAAGTGTTACGATAGCTCTAATTTATAGTAGTGAGGCATACTTACTTTGATTTATGAATAGGCCATTCTTCTCTAGTTTCACTTGAAGTCCTAAAAAATAGGTGAGTTCTCTAACCATACTCATCTTAAATTCAGCCCACATCAAAGTTACAAAATCTTGTACCAAAGAAGGTGAAGTAGACCCAAACACAATACCATCAACATAAATTTGGGCAATCAGAATTTTTGATGATTTGTTAAGCACAAACAAGGTGCGATCTACTCCCTCTCGACAATAACCTTTAGGAATGAGAAAGTTAGTGAGTAGCTCATACCACGCCCTTGGTGTTTGTTTAAGTCCATACAATGCCTTCTTGGGGCGATACACATGACGTGGGTAGTGAGGATCCTCAAATCCTTTCGGTTGTTCCATGTACACTTCTTCATTTACCACATCATTCAGGAAAGCACTTTTGACATCCATCTGGTAAAGCATAAAATTCGAAGTGCAAGAAATTACAAGTAAAATTTGAATAGATTCTAACTTGGCAACCAATGCTAATGTATCATCAAAATCAACTCCTTCAACATGAGTGTATCCCTGAACAACCAACCTTACTTTATTTCGAGTAATATGACTATCAACATCTGATTTGTTCTTGAAGATTCACTTGGTGCCAATAACATTTATCCCTTTAAGACGAGGAGTAAGATACCATACATCATTGCGTTCAAATTGCTCAAGTTCTTCTTGCATTGCCTCAATCCAACATTCATCAATTAGAACTTCCTTGTAATTTTTGGGATCAATGAGAGAGATGAAACCTTGTAGTCATGTAAGCTCTCTGCAGTTTACCCGATGAATTGTACGAGTTCTCTTGATGCTGATTCAGGCTGCATCTGTGTTGGAACATGCAATGTTGTAGTCAGAGTGGACGTTCCAACATACTCAACTTCTTCAAATTCAGTAGGACTGTTTGATTGCTCGGATGTTCTAGCATAGTCAGGTTGGTCAGATGAATTGTTCAGTGTTAGGACATAATCTAAGTCTAGTTCATTTTCTCTTTCACTTTATACCTTTTTATTATTTGAATCTTCGACAATGACATATATGAATTCCATAAGAGCATTTTTATGGAGATATACACGATAAGCACAGTTGATCACAAAATATTCAAGAAAAGTTCCAATATCACTATGGTTGTCAAACTTTTCCAGTTGATCTTTACCTCTGAGAATATAGCACTTGATTCCAAACACTTGAAAACATGAGACATTTGGCTTCATGCCCTTCCAGATTTCTTATGATATTTTGCTCGTGAATGGATGAAGGTAAACTAGATTTATAGTGTAGCAAGCTGTATTGATGGCTTTTGCCTACAATTTATTGTGAATTCCTTTCTTAGCTATCATGGCCTGAGTCATTTTCTGTAGAGTCATGTTTTTCCTTTCCACAATGCCATTTTACTGAGAAGTGATTGGTGCAGAGAATTCGTGTTGAATGCCAAATCATCACATAAATCACTAAACTGGGAATTTACAAATTCCCTGCCATGATCACTACGAATTCTGACAATCTTTCCAACTGATTCTCTGTCTATAATTTGATCACCAAGCTTCTGAAGACATCCACAGTATCATATTTTTCTTTAATAAATGCCACCCAAGTGTATCTGAAAAAATCGTCAACACACATAAAATAATACTTCTTTCCATTCACACTAGGTGTATTGACTGGACTCATCAAATCCATATAAAATAATTCAATATTCCATAAGGTGGTGATATACTGAATAGATGAGTGGGGTGATTGAATATGTTTACCTTGTTGGCATGGTTCTCACACAATTCCCTTTTTTTCTAGTGAGTGTAAGCATACCTAGATCGTACTACCTTCAAGTTGGAAATTTTACCAGGTTTTGTAGTTTATATGACCAAGCTTCCCATGCCACTAGGATCATTCATCTTGTTTCAAATTTAGACATTTCACCTATTGTTCTAGCAGGTAACGGATGTCTGACAATCGAATACCTGAGAGTACTTTATCATCACCATGTTTCACTATGCATTTGTCTTTATGAAACTATACAGTCATATTGTCATCACACAATTGATTAATACTCAACAGGTTTGCCTTCAGATCTTTAACAAGAAGAACACTTGTAAATGCAGGGAACCTCTCGATCTGCAATTCACCCTTTCCAACCACTGGACTCTTCTGTCCATCACCAAAAGTAACAAATCCACTATTATATGGTTTATTTTTTGTCAAATATTATTGATTTCCAGTCATATGTCGAGAGCACCCACTATGAAAGTACCACGAGTCTCTAGAGTGTGCAATAAGAGAAGTATGAGCAACAAGACATACATTAGTGCATTTAGGAACCCATGCCTTTCTGACCATCCTCGATGGTTGGACATCATCTATGTTGGAACATGCAGACAAATGTTTACCATTCATGATGTCTCTGAGTAATTTAAAGCATTGATCCTCAATATAGCCTTTATAAATGCAGTAACTACAAATAAGAGGTTTGCATTGTCATATCTTGATCACTTTTCTCTTCATGTCTTGAATCTCTGACTTCAAGTCTACAATGCTACTCGATGGATTGTCATAGCCAATTCCTCGTCGATTTCCAAAGTTATTCCCCATAGTAAGTGTATCATCTAGTTTTGCCTTACAAGTCTTCAACTTGGTAATTGCTGCCTCAACCATTTCAACTCTCTTAATTGTTGAACATAGATTCAGTTTCAATTTTTCAATCTTTCTTTTGAGTTCTATAACAAAAACTAGAAACTCTTTCTCTTTCTCAGCAAGTTGACTTTTCTTTGTTTTCAATGTTTTATTTGTGTCAACAAATTTCAACCACATCTCATACATGTTTTCATATGCAATGTAAATTTCTTCATCACTCACACCCTCGCCTCCTTCACCACTAGAGGAGTCGTCAAAACCTGACTTTTCTGTGTTGAAACATACAACCTTGCCTGTGTTTGCCATGTTAGAACACTCATCAGGAAAATCTAATCCATTATGAATTTTTTCTCCAATGCTACATAATTGCTGTTAAGTTCCTCTTCATCTTTCTCTCCTTCTTCATCTTCACTCCATGAAGCTACATATGATTTTCCTTACTTATTTCGAGTATTAGCACATTCAGCCTGGATGTGTCTATATCCCTCACATTCTCTACATTGAATTCTTCCTTGCTGCTTTATTTCACCACTCTTATTTATAGAGAACCGCTGATTGGTCTGTTCCATTCATGTTCCACGATTATTACCAAGGTCTTGTGCCTGAGGTCTATTACCGCTGAATCTCTCTTGTGATTTTTTATTCACCACTTTCTTCAGCATTATAGAGAAATTATTAGTGATAAATGCAAGTTTTTCAATACCATCATCAATATTAACTTCATTAATGATCCTTGACGATGAAGTTTTGAAAGCCAACTCCTTTTGTGCTTTCTTTGTGGACTGTTTTGCAATGATCCCATTATTTAATCTAAAGTCATGATGGCCACATCTTTTGTTTCTTCTATTGCCGCAACTTTCATAGAAAATCATTGAGGATCTCAAAGTCTTTTTCACCAGTTTGGACTTCTTGTAAATTTTTCCAAGTTGATATGCCACATTGGTGATGTCTCTCGGTTTTCCATTAAACACAACAATAGTATCATCCTTATCCATCTTCAATTCTTTGAATTTTGTAGCCAATATTTGTAGTTTGAACTCACGTACTCGACTTGTTCCTTCATGCATTGTCTGCAAAACATCTCATGATTTCTTTGCCTGATGACATGTAGAGATAAAGTTAAACTGATTTTCATCCACTGTTGTGAATATAACATTCAACGCTTTATCTAATTATAACATGTAAATTCTGCAAGCTCCCCCTTCTACCGATCCGCCTAGATCAGACTTCCTCTGGCCTCAAAACTCGTCGATGCTAGATCTTCTCCTTCCAAGGAATTAAGGTACTCCCTCTGTCCCAATCCAAACTACCCACCTACTTTATGACACTATTCTCTTTCAAAGTTTGACAACATATTTAGATAGATATATGAGAAATAATATTATCATATATGATATTGTTGATTTTTTCGTAACAAGTAGTTTCTAGAAAGTAACTTTTTGTTTGCCGCTATTATGCGTAGTTAAACATATTAACGGTCAAATATGTTTCTCGAACGGTGTGCAATGATCGAGCTGTAATTTGGGCTGAGACGGAGGGAGTAGTCGATTCTGAATTTGATCAACAGGTTATAGTAGGTTGGAACATATGTATTCTAGCTCTCGCAGTACTCTTGGAAAGATAGAAAATATGGGTGCAGATTTTCGCTATTAAAATCGTGAGTAACACAACTGCGATGTCCTCTATTTATAGTCTAAATGTAGATCGGAAACCTCCATCTTTATCTCCCCAATATTCCGATTCTATATCTGATTCTGAAGCATATCTCAATTCCTCGAATAAAGGGGTTTTCCTTATCTCAACATACCCCATAATATTCTAAAAATCTAATTCCTTAAGAATATGGATTTTCCATAAACCCAATATGCTTTAATCACACGCCTAAAAAACAATATAGTGCGAAATCTCTAATCTTCCATTCATCAATATTCATGTAATATCTTCAATTGATTAAATCCTTTTGTGCTTCAACTTTCCATACGTTCCAACATGAAAAGTTTGTCTTTTGCAAATTAGTTCACAAATGCCAACTAAATAATCCATGTAATCAACGTGACTTTACAAGTAACATAAAAATCTCATCTTTGATCGTACGGGTCCAAGTTTTCAACGACGCTCAGGTCCAAACAATCGCCAAATAGCTCTTTCAAAGACAGTAGCTGACAATGCAACGATGAGTTAAATTCTTGAAATACGATGAAGTAGATGATAAAGATTATGATGCCTCATAGTTAATGTGATTGTTTGCGTTCCACCGGTCGAATCCGTCTCTCTAATTTTGTTTTAATTGATAGATAATTTGTGCTAAATTTTATGGAAATGATGATCATGAAGTGCCTTGACAAAGATACTCGGAAGAGAAATCACATTCCTTTTTTCCCCCAAAATTATTTAACTGATTTAATTTGAGAACTTTTAGTTCATTTCAACATTGAATGACCATAACTGGTGATAACTGCAAACTTATGCCTACTTGAAATATTTAAACACTTTAAAAATAAATCAAGATTATATTATTATATACGAATTAATTGCATATGAAACAATTGTGGTTTACACGAGCACTTCTCTCTTTTCTTTCCCAGATTAAATTCAAGAAATTTTTAATTATTTGATCGAATGTTGATTGTAAGCTCAAACTACCTTATAATTATTTAAACACTTTCAAAAATTCAAAACTATATAATTACATAATACATCCGTTTCCCTATTATTGTCATATTACTTTTGAATGTTAGAATTTAGAAGATGTTAAATGAGTGGTTGAAAATGAATTGAAATGAGAAAAAGTGAAATGAGTGGATGTAATAACATTAAATTTGTCGTAACTAGAAAGTGTCAATATAAAAAAAATTTAAATTCTAAAGTATGTCAATGTTAAAGAAAAGACCCGTCACTATTTGTACTTTTATTTCTTCGACACCATTTTCTATCAAAATTTGATAGCATATTTGATTATATATATATGAATAATAATAATGTTGAATTCGTCGTAACAAGTAATTTCTAAGTATTAATTTTTTATTTATTAATGGTAAAACATGTTGCTCGATAAAGATTGTTGTATTTGACACCGTACTTACCCGGCTGAAATGGTGAAATTGCCTTGTCTTACCCAAAACTCCTTACAAGGAGAAGCAGGTAAAAGACCAACATTGAGTATTGCCATTGAGTTGCGATTGGAGTGGCGAGCTCGCCGTCGTGGATTCCTTGCCTGCAAATTGCAGTAATCAGAGAACCGTACTTGTCCATCATTCTATTACATCTGTTTGTTTTCTGAACTTAGTTCTTAGTGTTTGCTGTCATTTGATGGAATTTGTACGTGCCAATTCTTAATCCGATAACTGTTTCAACTTTGATCATTTCTCCTAAATTTTGCTGGGAGATGGTCATTAATGTAGTCAATTTGTGTGCACGGTTTCAGGTTTATAGAGGATGGAGATTTGCTTTTCGCGTATAAAGGTGCAGTATAATCATGATAGTCATGCCAGCTTGTGCTGCTCCTCACTCTATCTATGCCCCAATCATGTGGTAATGCCACGCAATAATAGTGGAATGCTACCTCCTTTCACCAGTCCTCCGCCGCGTCTGACTTTGGTGGCGGCTTCCAACCATAGTTCTCAAGCTGTTGAAGAGAGTTCTGATCCTTCTTGTGGTCCAAGCAGTAACACCAGTAGTGGAATTTTTGATGGGAAATCTGCCAAAGGCTCGGGGACGACAGCAAGAGGAAGGAGGATGTTAAAAGTTCGGGAGGAGAAGAGGAAA
>JAULKM010000003.1:3607473-3630597 GCA_032355605.1 Rubia tinctorum | reverse complement strand
AATAACAACATTCATATCCCGAGTCAACTTGCTAATAGACAGCAAATTTTTAGTAATATGAGGAACAACCAAAACATGAGACAGGGATAATGAATCAGAGATCCGAGAATGACCAACATGGGTAATCTTAAGAGCAGAACCATTACAAACAAAAATATAACAGTTACCAGAATAAGGAGTCACATGTTCAAGAGTGGACTGAGAAGAAATCATGTGGTTGGTCATGCCAGAATTAGATATCTAGATAATATTCGAAAGAACTTGTGGTGGAAAAGAAGTAAATGAGGCTCGAGAGACCAAGTGAGAAAAAATAGAGGCAACATGACCAAATTTCTCGCACCACTGATACTGCAACTGGTATCATTCCTCGTGCAGTTTAGAACAGAAAGAAGCAACATGACCCAGAACGTCACACCATTAACACCGTGGTTGATCAAAATGAGCCATAATACAAATAAATATATATTTAATAAATAAAAATAAAATAAAATTGGTGTTGACTGGGCGATGATGAGGCGATGACCTGATGCTGACGAGATGCTGACTGGGAAGTAAAAACTCATGAGAAGTTGTATCAACTTGCGAGAAATTACTTCAACTTGCGAGAAATTGGGACAAACACGCTTGAGGAGCAGGTGTGGAGATGCAGGTGCGGGGATGCTGTATAGAGCTTGTGGCTCACGCGCTACACCTGCTGAAGAAATTTCCAGAAAGCTGAAGGAGATAGGCAACAATGACGATATTTGGAGAAGAATGGACTCGAACAATAAGAAATCCAAGAATGCCGGCAAGATAAAGATTGCCGGTAGCAATGGAGGTCACCATACGATAAGAGCTAAGCTTCTGCAGCAGTTAACGATCCAGGATTGAATGCAACAAGCAGAGGACCTTGAAGTGGAGCAAAAGACGATGGGAAACAGAGTTCATCGGAGACTCGAGCAGTAGCAGAGTAACCGGCAATGGTGATCAACGCGATGAACGGTGGCGGCGGTGGAAGACAGCGGCGGTGGGCGGCAGCCGATCGAAACAATAAAACTTGAATTTTGATAATTGCAGTAAAGGGAGAGAGTAAAAGTCAGAAATTTTGGAGAGACTCGATTGATACCATGATAGAATGTAAAACCCACACAATAATTTTGGATGTGTGTATTCATATATATAATGAGTGCAAAGGGTATACAAGGTAGAATCAGATATGGAAAAATATATATACAAAACCAACCAGAAAAGGTATTCCTTTCTTAACCTGATTCTAATTCATTTAATATTCTATTAGGTCAAAATCGACGGGAATGGAAAGGACCAAACCATATGACTAAACCATCTACACGCAATGCTCGGTATACTAGCATTACCAATTGTTACCTAACACGAGCTCGTAAGTGAACATGTGTGGGGGCGTGGCTGATGAGAAGTGATATTGACCACGTGGCCTTCGGGTAATTGAAAGCGAAATATTTTCAGTCTATGCTTAGTTCGATAGTCATAGTACCCATATAGGAGCTTGACTACGACTAGGTATAACCGCATGTATCCTTTTATTATGTGTTAGGACATATGTGCATACTTGTCTTTATATGCTCATTAAATTCAACTTGGTAATTATTGGCGATGAACCTCACTCAACAAAGGAGCTCACCTTAGTTTAAATAAACCTAATAGGTACTTACATTGGAATGGCGAGAGTGAAAGACAGTTAATGCGAGTGAAGCCTTTATTTCTATTGAGTTAGGACCCAAAATAATTGTAAACCCCTTTAGTCATTAAAATTTAGGTTTTATCTAGATAGAATTGTATACTTGAGAATCTTGTGAATTTCAAGTTCATTATGTAATAGTTTGCTAAGATTTGGCTTAAATCTTGTATCAAGCTTTCGCATAATTGTACTGCTCGATTCTTCACATTTGAGATTTCCGACTTTAAGTCGGCTCTCGGTAACACACCCTAACTCATTCCAATACTCATTGTTAAGTGCGGAGATCGAGGTGGGGGTGTTACACCATGCCCACTCTTCGACTTTACTATACCACTTCTTCATCACTTGAAAGAAGAAGTCGAAGATGGACCCCCTTCAAGAGTAGGGGGCAATAAGGAACCAGAGATAGTTTCTACAAATTTTAAAATGCACAAGTAAGTGAAAACACCCAAGTGAAAAAAGAAAATTTCCATTAATCATAGGTTCAAAAAGTAGGAGATACAAAAATATCTAGAACAATTAAAATTCATACATTTCCTCCTACGCTACGCCCCGATTGATCCGACTAGGGAGTGATTGAAGTAGAGGGCCTGCTCCTGGTCCTCAACCGGGTAAGGGGGTTATGATCTTTCCACTCCCCGTTCTCATCCACGTTGAGCTCACGGATCTCCTCCGCGGTGAAAAACTTGCCGAAATCCTTGAAGTGTCCGATCAGTAGGAGCTTGATGCCACCATCCTGGATGGACTTCCATTAAAGATGGTCGAGCTGGGAGGATCGGATGTTGTTCTTGTGCACCTCCAGCATAGTCGCATACTCGGCAGGGAGGTCCTTTCTTAGAGAGGTGGCAAGGGCGTTCTTAGCAAGCTCTATGCAGGTCTCATACAAAAAGGAGAAGAACTCTCGGAACTCCCAAGTCTTCACAAGCTTGTTGGTGTAAGCCTCGAAAGGGAGGCCTGCTGCTTGGTGGAGAAAATATCCTCGGTCGGGAATTCTCACTAAACAAAGCTTCAATGGATGCCATGGCCTCTAGCAACTTCTTCTTGAACCCCGCCGATTCTACCAGCTTCTCTCTAAGCTCCTTCAGCTCCTTCTCATGCTCGGAATTAGCACTCTTTAGCTTCTTCCTAAGCTCTATCACCTCGGCAGCATTGGCGGCAGAATCTTTGGCTAGACGTGCCTTTGCCAAAAAATCCCGGAGGAAGAAATTGAGGACCCCGCAGTGGCTGCCACCCAGGAAACTCAGTGAGAAAAGGCTCCACCGAGCCCAATGAGATGGAGCCAGCCCAAGGTAAGAACAACACGGGAGTCAGCGTGAGACTCAAACTGAGCCCTACCATCTATTTTATGCCTCTGGGGGCTAGGGTTGCCGGCTCAAAGAACCCTCATGGTCATTCTTGTTGCTAGTCGCAGATCCCCCGTCCTGCTTTGGATCCGGAAATACCAGAGGAGGGCTCCTAAGAAGCTCTTCAAAGGCAACCTCTTCCTCGTCGGACTCAACATCCATGAATTCATTGCAGAAGCCCACTAAAACAAAATAAAAAGGGGGGTTGTTATTAAAAGAATCATAAAAATAGCAATGTAAAATTAAAACAAAAACAAAAGCGCCGCAAACACCTTCGTCCAATGGGGAGGAACTTTTAAAAGAGGTCACTACGACCTCAATGGGCCTTTTATATTCAACCACAATAGGCTCTAAGGGTTTCAAAAATCCTGAAAGCTTGACCTTTTTGGCCTTTCTGAAGCCCCCTCCTCAGAATTTAAAGAGGCTTTTTTCTTGCCCCCTTAGGCTTGCTAATCTCACCTTATTTTCTCTTCCACTTCTTCTTCTTCTCAGCAGAGGGGACCTTCGAGGAGTCGGAAGGGGGAGGCTTAATAAAAAAATGAGTCATGGACCACTTTTCGTAAACCTCTGATGGCCAGGAGTAGCCGGGCACATTTTTCCCATAGGAAGCGATGTCTAGGAACTCACCCAGAAACTTATCCCTATTTGCGACCACAAATTCTATAGTGGAGTAGTTGGAAATTTTCTCGAACCTGGGTTTCGAGTTCCACCTCGAGACATAATAACACTCAGTCTCACTATCAAAGGTATAAATCGAAGGCTTATGCCAGTCCCAGCAGTTCGAAGAAATCTTGATTGTGTGATCCGAGAACCTATTACTAAGAGTTAGGATTCCCTTTATCGCTACATCATTGTGCACCACGTCCTTTCTATGAGAACGGTAGTAAAGGGACCTAAAGAGTTCGTAGCTGGGGGGAATTCCTAGGTTTTCACACTGGGTCATGAGCGCCATAACATAGATTATGCCATTTGAATGGAGTTGGGCTAAATGGATCTAGTGCTCCTCCAGAAGCCGAGAGAGGATAGGGGTAGGAGGGAAAACCCAAACCTAAAGTGATGCTCATATACAGCGCACCTCCTGGCCTTGGGGGACTTGGGGATTTCGTCATTTCAGAGGACCTCCAATCTAAATTCCTAAGGAATCCTGACCACCAACGGGAGGGTAGATAACGGATGAAAAATTTATACAGAAATTGGTTGAGGGCTCTCAAGGATGGGGATTAAAATCTCCTCATCGACGAAGCATCGACCCTTCCCATCCCTTTGAATAGTCACCTCTCTCCAAACCATCTCCTTCGAAGTGGCCCACTTCTGGCGAAAGCCCGGAGGCGGAACCAGGAAACTAATCGTTTGATTTATATCCTCTCTCATGGACAAACTAAAACAGGCGGTTGATAAAGAAACGGTGTCAGACCCTTGAAGGCGAGAGTTTTCAATTCTGCCAGTAGCAGGGATGGACGAAAAATAGGTCGAAATGGGCCCCTCCCCTCCCCCCAAGGTTGTTTACGATATTGGGAAGTGAAAATAGATGAAGGCTAATAAGAGGGAGAAAATGGGACTTACTGGTTAAAATTAGCAGGGGTGAATTGGCCGAAGTCGACTGTCGGAGTTCTCTAGGAAATGGTGAGAGCTCTGAGAATTAGAAGAAGGAAAAGGGACTTAGAAAATCTGGGTGAAAGTGAGCAAAGACCCTTGGAGGCGGTATTTATAGAAGAAGAAAAAATTAATGATTGTCTCGGGCCACCAAACAGTAAGATAGAACATGTGATAATGGGCCGCGTGGGAAAAAGAATCCCAAAATCAATGGGAAAAGTGGCACGCGTAGAATCTAGCATTGACCTCACACGCCCGAAGGCATCAGTGAGCACTACGCTCCTCATGACATTTCCACTTCTCTTGCCCAAGCCCTCTCGGAAATAAGAGATCGCAGCCCCTCCATTTCTTGTTGCCGAATCCCGGAGGCCCCGTATGGATGACGGATTTAAGGGAAAATTTGTATCCCTTAGTTCTTAATTAAAAGTAGAAAGTTGAGGATCGAAACTTACACAAATGGACCTATTCGAAGGTTGGACCTAAAGCCAATTCGAAGGATCCCATGTCGACCCCTGTGGAGAACCCTCGGACTCTCGAGGGACTTGGAAATCGTTCCCCGTGTCGAACAGCGAGTTTGAAGCAACCATATCGAAGATTAAAGTAACCAACTCGTTGGGGGGGAACCCCGAGGTCAAAGCCAAGAAAAATGGGATAAATCCAAGGTTCGAACCCCCAACTTTCTAGGGGCTTATTGATAATGCGTATTCATCCTGGACCCCAAATGCTTAGCATAACCGGCCCAAGTTACCATATTTTATACACAATATAATAACCTTTGGGTAATAACCATTGATTCGGCCCAGGGAAGAGTTTAGTACTTGCAGTACAAGCAAACAAAAGAGTTTCCCTATCTACCATCCTATATAAAGGAAAAAGGTAACACTGTATACTCAACTATTCATTCCTAATTTGATAGACACTCCTTCTAACTAAAGCGTCAAAGACTCCCCCCCCCCCCGGACCACTCCAGAGGTTTTGTCTTTCAGGTTTCGACCAACCTAATGGTGGATATGACGGCGGTTTGGGGCGCATCAATGGCAATTATCACTTGTTAATGCATTGTTCTCCCCTCAATGTCGTCAAACTCCACTCAACATGCAACTTCAATCACAAGTCCACAACTAAGCAAACCTCGATGAAGAGACTAGTTGAATTGGATGTTAATTTCACTTATTGTAATAGTTGTTGGGTGTTTCCCAGCAATGATGAATGATTATTTTCAAAAGAAAACAAATCTCAATCAACACTCACACAAAGCAACCAGCAGTAGTACTCCTAGGTGGTGGTTTTGGTGGTGGATTGTGGTAGTTTCTGTGGTTTTAGGTAAGAGTGTGAGGACAAGGGTGAGGAAAAAATTTTCTAACAAAAACAAATAACCTACAATAAAACGTGGGTTGCCTCCTAAGAAGCTCTGTATATTTAAGGTCATCGGCACGACGTTAATGTTATCCATATGGTGAAGGTTTGAATCCCTTCACCATAAGCTTCCAAAAATAGGGAGGTGGAGGTATAAATCCTCTAAGAGGAAGATTTGTGAAGGTGGAGTCGGTGTTAAAGGAGATAGGTGGTTTAAAAATTTGACATTGTCATTTGGCTTCCCTTGCGTCTCCTTCAAGAATTCCAAAAATAATGGAATCAGTTCAATCGATCTTACTCCCAGTCTCCACCCCTTCTCTTCTCACGCCGCCTAACCACTCCCTCCCATCGGCTCCCCTCCCTTCCCCTCACTGTCTGCCCTCCCCTTTTGCCGCCTCCTCGGAGAATACATCAATTACCCTAAATCATCTTATTTTCATAAAATTTAAGTTTTCCAACCAAACACCACTTAAAAACTCCTTCAGCAGTTTCAACAAAATTACTTAATTTCTATTTTATTATCAGACAAAGTTATCGTACATACGTATAAGAATTGTTAAAGTAGAATGCAGGGCATCCTTCAGTAATGTCTAGTGTGACTTTGGATTAGTGTGATAATGGAGTTACATGAATGGAAATGTCTAGTTTGATTTTGGATTAGTTACATGAATGTTTGGTTTGATTTGGATACGTTATATTTAAAAGATCCGGTAATTTGAAAATTCTTCTGTTAGTAATTCGCATGTTCTTCCCATGTCCTATACTCGGGTTAGAAACTAGGTTGGTTGCCATTTTGTAGGATACGATCGCAACACACACATTATCTGATACTTGGACGCATGATCACCAAAGGAAAGAATGAAGAACAGTATCTTTCTTCGGAACCACCTAAAGAAAACACTAGCAAACAGAAAACTGCTTCACATTAATTATTTGACCACTAATAATTTCATTACATTTTTACACAAATAAGACTCATATAATGGTGAAGCATTATAACTGCTCTATTCGCTTGCCTTCTGCAACTAATCACCCTAAAGTGTAAGATTTACAAGGATGGAGGACCACAAGGAAAGCCCAAGAGTGAACATTCTTTGCAACACATCATCTAGTTGTGTAGCTGAAGACCGACTTCCGAAGTGATCTGGTAAAGAGCAACACTAGTGAAATGTCTTCTTGGTTCATACAGTGCTCTAAAAACAACTGTCCAGAATTCAACCTGCTACCAGACTCATTCAGTGACAGATTCTGAATGCTACAACCTATGACTATCTAAGATTTTGTTGCTCCGATGACTCCATTTCCCTCACATCATGTACAATCTCCTGAACCTTCTTGGAGAGTGATTCATTGTGTTCCTCTATGTGCTCAAAGATCATTTCCAGGTGTCTCTTATACGTTGCTGCACGCTTTTTCTCAATGGCTAGCTGTTGTGAAAGTTCCCGGATTTTATCGTGCTCATTCTACAAAAACGAGGAGAAGGGCAGACAGTCAGAATCTACAAGTCTTGCTATGTCACACAAGTAACTAAAAACAAGATTAAGCTCTCGCTTAATTCTACAAAAGATAAACAAAACCGAAATATTATGTCACATCCCCAAATCCTGAGGATTGACTCAATTCTTGCTTCCGTTTCAGTTTCACGCACTGACAGTCATCTATGTTCTCTAACAGAAGGGTAAACACCAGAAAAGAATAGGCTGTACCAAAAATTTGGAATGAGAAAGAACTATTTACACATGCATCATGCCACTACTTGAACCGGTATAAAAACAGAGTGATGAAGGATAGCATTATTGGACAAGTAAATTTCGGAAGAACATCAATTGACCAACTATAAAAGACAGATGATGGGTGTATGACTAGTCATCTAGGGAAAGGCGTATACGATAATTTCAAGTAGTTGCCATTTAGGGAAAATAAAGAGCTCCGGTCGAAAGGGTTAACCCTGTACTTTAACATAAATGAAAGTGGGTAGTATTGATAGTGGCCTTATTTTACAGGAGTATGATCATATGAACCAGGAGTAGGTAGAAGATGAGTCCCTGGAAATAGCACAAAAATGCCTTACATAGCAATGTTACCACACATGAGAGTAATAAAGTAAGTGATGAGGAACCAGACCAAGAAATCTCCAACACCAAGAAATGTGGTGTTTGAATGACAATGATGTAGCTTGAGAAGGAATCCTTCTGACTGATGGAAGTGGAACAGGTTCCAGGTGGAATGGCTCTGGCAATCTCAAATAACTAAAAAATGGACAAACAAATACTCTCCCCATTCCCTTTTTAAGGCTTTTCTTGACTTTCTGAAAGTCAAATGTGTATCACTTTTACTATAAAAAATAATGGACACATGAATGAGAACAATATCATTTGAGATCTTGCACAATTCAAGTTTCACAGTCTGGGGCTGTCCAAATTTATTAAGGTCTTGGGAACCCTTGAAAATTCACTTTCTCATGGAGGTTCCATTCCCTAATTTGGTGGCAAAGTGCAAAGGAAAATTGGTTTTAAGGGATTGTAATGGTCTTGACCTAATGAGCACCCCTCGGATTGCTTTGGAATACTGATGCTGGCATGACAAGTAATAATATTGTTAGGATTGGTGTAATTTTCTTTTATGCTGCTTCCGATAACATTGCCAGAAAAACACAGTGGGGAGAGAGCGGGGGGTGGGGGGAGGGTTTAGAGATATTTGGAGAACAGCTCTACGTGTCACAAAAATTTGGACAGTCCTCACCTATCCTAGTTAGGTAGTAAGTTAAGGTGTAAAGTAGCTAAAAAATAATCAATTTAAACAGCCCATGGGTGCATCTGATGGCTGTGGGATAACATTTTGCCTTTAATTTCAGATACAATTAATACCTTCAGTGACTGAAGAATATGGACGTGAACGCAAAACACGGGTAGCATAAATGGAAAAATCCTCTTCACATTACATGTCCATTCATTTCATAAAATTCCACCTAAGCAGGCTACCAGTTGGGATTACCTAAATACCTCTCAGTTCACAGATTTGAACACTAACTTCAGAGAAACTACTCTTAGTCTTGTAGTTGAAAATCAAGTCAAAAAACAGGGAACTAACAACCACCAAGCATTTATCCCCTATGTGTGATCGGAACAACAATTTTCAAGCGAAACAACGAACTAGAATGTCTCATAAGGTTGTGTTATGAAGGTGGTACCTAGCTTGAGTTGGCCCTAACCTAAAGGTTGATTTAGCTTGATCCCAACAATGTAATTTACTGAATAGCATTAGCTTCCTATATCATGGCTATCATCCTGGCACAAATTCTCTCCAACATCTTCATGCTTATGACCCCTACTCACACAAATTCTATAGAATAAGCTAAATCCTTCCCCTTAATAATTTGATAATCAATTAATCATGTCCATTTCAAATCAACAATCCCCAACTGCTCCAGTGAAGCTGCACAACCTGTTCTAACAAGAAACCTCACTCTGGATCGGCTGTTAACATAGCATCCTTGTCAATTCAGTTTCTTTCCATTGCTTACGTTTAATACCATTTTGCCCAAACTGATTTGTCGAATAAAGGTGTGACCTACCTTAGAAGGACTAAGAACTCTATGATCTCAGTTTACAGGTAAATGGACTTCTTTGATTACAGTAGGTATGTATAAAAAAGCAGTTTAGAGCCCGATGGCATCAAATAATACAAATCTGAGGTCATCCAGTTTCAATAGAACACTGAAACAGGAATCTTCTTAAAAGATTATATGAAACGTGATCTCCTTCATCTCCCACATAGCATTATACAATCAACATCCATCCAAATTACTGGACCGGAGCAGTATACACGCTACTAATGGGTATTAGTAACACAAGTTCATTCCAGTTCTCAACATCATTTTACTGGATCAGAGCAGTATACACACTAATGGGTACTAAGTAACACAAGTTCATCCGGTTCTCAATAAGACAATGAATCTTCAAGACCACAAGATGCATAAAATAGAATCTTCCTTAGCTTCCATTTAGGATTCCCCATATGAGCAAAACCCATCAATTATCCCAACTATCCAAAACCATTCTATCTCCATGGTTTGAACAGCATTTATTAATTGTGATGTTGCATTCTAGTACTAAAAACTTCACAGATCGTTCATGTTTTCTTGGTTTTGTTGACACTTATTCCAATCAGCATGCATCCAAAACAATCAAACTGTTAATAAAATGCAGGGGTTCAAGATGCACAGCCTAGGTAAAGTGTTACATAATTTCCTAATACATAATATGCAAGGGTCAAAATAAAATTAATAATGTCTCACACCATTGGTTAAAATGATTTCTAAACAGATTGCTGAAGCAAATTAGTGCTCTTAAGATATACTAGAATAAAACAAGATTCCAGTAACTTCATGGTTCAAATATACATGCATACATATATACATCCATACATATATATACATATGTGTATGTATATATTAAAGCTTATATGCCTTTACACTTTCATTGCTTATCACACTTTGATAAAATTTTCAGATATTATTATTCACTAATCAAGCCGCGATAAAAAAATCCCACTCAATCCCATGAAAACCTATGCATGACAAATTGTTTACAATTCCTTGTTGCCCAAAACTAGAAGCATGGTAATACAATAACTAAAACTTTTGAAATACCAGGGTATGTGGCTCAACATAAGCAAGTCTATATTAAAAACATAACCTAGACTCTTCAGTGCAGGGATTTTAGAGCAGTGAAAAACTATTAATATGAGAGTGAACTTCTAGGTTCAAGCCTCATACACAGTCCCTTCCAGAAATACTCGATAAGGCAGTGTACATCGGGCATTATTTGCTAGAACCTTCGTCAGAACCCACACAGGCAGGAGCTTCCATGCAAAGGCTGCCCTTTTAGTACATGGACTCTCCAGCAGAGCACACTATCTATTTTTTTTGAAAAATTTAGCTTACAAATGGTCTTTAATAAAACATTTTGAACAGCTGTGAATGTTTTCAGGGTATACACCTGAAGGAAAATAATTTACTATATAAAATATTTAAGGATATCGGACAACTAACCGGGTACTGATCGTATATTAATTCCCTTCGGCGTTTTCCAGGGGTCAAAGGATGTGTATGTTCCTTGACAAATTTGGTAACAACCCATCTACCAGAGCTCATTTTTCTAACCAAAATCATGGCTCTGCAACCAACCCTTGTTTCTGCCCTCTGTCGCACAATCTTTTCGCGCTTGTCAGGCATCCTGAAACCCTCCTTATTGCAAACAAGTGATCGGCCAATGGCAGATCCATCCCTCCTTGATCGAGATAACTTGCTTACACGTATGACAAATCCTACTCTTGTTGCATATGCATTGTAGAACGCATGAGCAGCTGCTTCAGACTCGAACTCCTGGCCTATGTAAGGGTCTCCAGGAGAAGCCAAACTATTTACAGCCTGTGGATCCTCAGGTTCAACCATCTCTGTTCCTGAAAGATGGTGATCCAGTTTTACATCCACGCACTCATGAAATGAACCCTCTGCAGAGCTCCCAGCAATCGCATTATCTTCATCTGTCCTTCCGTCCATCTCAACGGAGCTACCAACCACCTCACCATTGACATCAACATCAACCTCAAAATCCACTGTACACTCACAAAAAGTTGCCAAAGTTACTTACCATTTTTTCAAGAAATTAAGATTCAATGAATGATGTTGAGTTAAACAAATTACCTTAATCAAGCTAGCTCAGAAAACTTCTTTTTAGATATGTCACAAATTCCAAAAAAAAAGTACTCTGGAATGTAAAATCCTACCCCGCCAATCATGTCTGTGCTGTATGATATAAATACGTTGCAAACGACACAATTCCATTGACTATTAAACAAAGAACTAGGGAAGAAGAGAAAAAAAAAACTCATCTAATTGACTCCACAAAATTGAGAGGCACAAAAATCCTTCAAGAAAAATCACAGCAAACCCTTGAATTCTATTGACACAGGCCCAGGAGGATTCATTCAGTTTCAGCAAAAAGCCCCAGTTTTCGATCACTGTGTGAGAGAGATAGAAAACTTACTAAATAGTTGAGCCAGAACACCAGCCAGATGAGTGAGGGAGAGAGGAAGGGACACTGTGAGGGTTCGGCCTTGGGTTATACGATGGGGCCTCCCCAAGTGGTTAGGTGTTAAAATATGGTAGGCTAGTGGAAAACTAGGACCTTAATCTATCCAATCATGGCTCTACACTTCATGGTTTCGGTAGAATTGCGCGTATGCTATTTTTCTCACCCTCTGAATAGAGTTTTATTCCATCGTTTTTAAACCGTCTAAACGTTAAACCGGTAACCTATCAAACCTTCTTTCAGAAGGTTATGAGGTTAAAATATAACTGTTTTTTAAATCGTTAGACCGGTAACCTATTAAACCTTTTTTCAAAAGTTAATGAGGTTAAAATAAAACTGTTTTTTAAACCGTCTAACTGTTTGACCAGTCCCCTATCAAACCTTCCTTTCTAAAATTTATAGGGTTAAAATGTACCTATTTTAATTTCGAGGTCTTTTCTAAAATTTCCATTAAATATAAAAAGATCTTTTCGCAATATAACAAAAAAATACCAACTTCGAACAGCCTCCCCAAATCCTCTCCAAATTTCTTTTTTCCTAATCATTCCCCAACCCAAACTCCTCAAAATCCATAATTTTACCTCAATTAATGAAACAAAATCAATAAATTGTTGCATTATGATGTTTGAAGCCGATTCGTGCACGTTCAATGAGGAATCAACCATGTGAATCATGAATTTCTTCTCAAATCTGGAACAAAACTGAAAACTTGATCTAAAAAATGATTTCATCATGAAATTCATCTTAAAACCGTCAATTCCTACAGTTATTAACAAGCTCCTCTACTAATTATGCATATGGATCAATTCTGATAGACATTATGAAGTTCAAATCTCCAATTTTGATGATTATAAGAGATGCAAAATTTCAAGAAGAAGAACAAAGAATCGTTCAAATAGAAGATGAAAAACCTAATTTAATATCAGTGTGATTCTTGTAGAGGATTGATGTTCATAGTTGTGATTTGAATTATGTTGAATTGATGAAACACGAAATCAGTTCGATTATTTGTGTTGAATTTATGTTCATCAAATTGATTGTTGTTTGTACATAATTGTTTTGAAATCTGTGATGGTGTCTGTTTCAATGTTAATGCCTAAAAAGTTATAAACCCATAAGTTAAAAATAAGTGTATGAGAATTTAAAAAATATCAATGATCATTGTTATCTTTCTGGTTGTTGATTAAGCATTGATCACTGATATTTAACAACAAAAAAATAGAACACACGGATAAAAAATTACATTGATAAGCATCTCCATTCATCAACCATTTAATACATATGATGGTGCACATTATTCGACTGATCTTTAAATATTTTTCATTGATGATGTACAGTCTCACTCTTGACTGATCAATTTCTGACATTTACAAATCCTAATAGATGTTTATTAGTGGCATAATGATGTTCCTAGCACATTGAATGACTTCCTTTAATGAACAGGGACAGTTAATGGAATCCATGATATCAATATCTATGAACACTTTGAAGGAATTACAACATCCTGGGCATCGCTTTTGAAAGAATGACATGAGTTTCTCTGCTAATTTTGAAACAAAACGGCTGAGTGCTACCCGTGATCCAATTAGGATTTGAACTTCTTTGATTGAGCGTGGCAGTGAGAGATCTTGAATGGCTTGTATCTTCTCTGGAGGTTCTTCAATACCTATGGATGACACTTTGTAACCTAGGAATTTCCCGACGCCTACCCCCGTAGTACACTTTTTGGGGTTCAACTTCATCCTAATTGTTTGGAGGGTGATGAGTGTCTCTTATAGATCTTGGGGAATGTTCTAAGCAACTTAATTTTATTGACCATTCTGTTGACGTAGATTTCAATGTTACGACCGGCTTGGTGTGATAACGCTTTGCCAACCGTTTACTGGTATGTGGCCCACGCGTTCTTGAGTCCAAAATGTATTTTGACGTAGCAAAATGCTTTGGAGCTTGTTATGAATGTTGTTTTCTTCGCGTATTTAGGGTTCATCGGTATCTAATGGTATCTTTTATATGCATTTAGAAAATCCATGTCCTCGTATCCCAAGGTTGTTTTAACCAGTTGATCAGAAATAAAGGTCAATTGCTACGACGAGTCCACTCCTCATCCCAAAAATAAAGAGCAATCCCTTATACCCCCGAGATTGGTTTGACAAGTCCAACCTCTTCGAGGACCCGAGAAAGTCCCTGGGGTAGTCCCCAGGAAGGGAGCTCCAACGCTTAAGTAAGTATTGTTCTTACCTTATCGCCTTCGTTTATGCGTACTAGCTCGGTGTCTTTTCCTAAGTCAATTCTTTGGTTGACATCTTTTATAGGTTTTACCCGATTCATTGAATGCACCATTAGTTGAGGTCTGTAGGGGGTTGTGGGCTTTATAAAAATAGCCATACATAGCCTAACTACTTGTTGGTCGCCTCTCACCGTTGTTATGCCTATTATGGTAGGGAATTTCATAAATAGATGGTATGGAGACCATATAGCTTTGGTGGTGTTCATCCAAGGCCTCCTTATGATATCGTTGAAAGGACTTGGGGAGTCCACTACCACAAAATTTCAAAAGACTGTGCAAGCCCTATCCTTTTGCCTGATCGTTGTCTTCCTACGAGCATTTTTTATTTTTATGCAAACCCGACTATGGGTGATGTCATTTTCTTCAAGTACGGCTTGAATCAGAGTATGTGGAAGCAATCAACGTAAAACACCTCCATTGCGTTCTCATTGTCCATTAAGACTCTATGCACCTTGGAGTTTCCTATCTTTGTCGTTATGACAAGAAAATCATTGTGTGGAGATGTATTAGAGACTGCGTCTTGTTTGCTAAATGTGATCGTCTCGTCAATGTGCATTATTTTAACAATAGGCTCATGTGACAGCAGGTACCTTGCATTTATCTTCCATGTGTTGTTGAAGGTGAATTCGGTAGACCCCTAATAGACAATAATACTTTGTCTAGGTTGTTGTCTGACATGTCTTCTATTTGTTCGATTGCCACTGCCATCGTCGATTTTGGTTTGGCTTGAGGTTGGGTTGCACTTGTATTCTTCTCTGTGTCGTAGTTCCCCGACCTTACCGATGAGTGTTCTTCCTTTTTATATTGGGTAAGTCGTTCTTGGCGGAGCAAGTCTTCTACTTACCTTTGGAGATTGTCAGAACTATTTGTGCCATGACCGTGGTGTCCATGGAACTTGAAATAGTAATCTTTGGATATTTTGTCTGTTGGAGCTCTCATCAACCTTGGTTCCTAAAACAGCTCCTTATGATTCTGCCAAATCTCGCTTCTTGATTTGGTGAGAGGTGTTTCGGGGAATGTTAAGCTGTTAAACATTTGTTATTTTTCCTCTGACTAGCATGTTGCTTTTCCCTTTATCAATCGCTTCCTTCCCTTGGGAGCCATCTCTAGTCTTTGCTCGCCTGGCTCGTTTTCCATCTTTTTGTTGTTTGCATTCTCCATTCACCAGCGGGGAGTGTTGTGCTTCATCCTCAACATTGTAGTTTGTGAATTTGTCTTGGTTTTGGAAACTTCTTTTCTATTCTCCGCTCCTTAGGGGGTTCTTGAGCGGTTTTGAGGTCATTCTTCAATCCCCTCGTGGTGCTAGCAAATGGCATGTAGAGTTTCTACCCAATTTCTTTATTAAAAGTCGTGAAGGACATCATTTCCTTATCCACACAAGGGGATTGCACTTTTGTATAGTCTCTAGATTCCCATATCTTTTTGGTTGAAATGGGTCCTAGTCAGCCTGGCATGATTGTCGGTGGTATTGAGTTTGCTAATGGTGTGTTAGCTCTGTCAAGTTCTTAGGTTAGTTTTTTTGTATCATGGTCCTTGACACTATAACTTAAAATAAACAACGAAGACTGTCTTCCCCACAAATGGTGTCACTGATGCGATTATTCCCTTTAAATAGTGGGAATAGTTTCAGTTTGTAACTAGTCAAAGGTGCTTTGTCCTGCAATGAATTTCCCCGATTGGATCAAGGGTGAGTGCTCCAATGCTTAATTCAGTATTATGTGTTTACCTATAATCTTTATAATTACCAAATGTTACTTACCTTGATTTCTTAAGACTTCATTTTATAGGCTTCATCATCCTACCTTATTGGGATGTTTCCTGATTTGTAGGTCGGAATGATTGTGGCCATCGTGGTGATTGTATAACTCTAACTAGCGTGTATATTATGGGCCACATTCTTTAGATTGCGGGTTGGGCAGTGTAATTTTATGTGATTGTGGCTGGATTAATCATAGTAACTGAAGTGGTATTATCATCCGTCGTTCACTTCTCGTCGTTACGAACACTCTGCTGTCCTCGAATGATTGTGCCTCACATAAGTTGGGCCTGACATTTGGGCCATATATATACCAGTAAATATTTAGGACCGAGATCAATAATTTTGGTTTTGGACCGGCTCGTACTAGATTATAGTATACTTTTTTCTTTACTTTAACATTTTTATGTTGGAAAATTTTAATCAATTGTTTTGTATTTAAGAGATAGTAAAGCATAAGTTATTAGAAAAATTCACCTCAAAATAATATGAAAATACTGGCCGTCAGGAATAAATTTAAACTTGTTATAACTTATTTTATTAATATTTTTAAAATGTAAATAAAAGTAAAATATCGGCCCATACAATTTGGAACAAAAAAACTAAAATTTAATTTTGGACTGGACTGGACTGGAACCCGAAATCTTAAAATAAGTTGGACTGAGGACCGGGCTAGAATTTCATATATTCGTATATGGTCTTTACATTTTAGCTCATTTTATTGGTCAAGGCCGGTTCATGAACACCGTTAGACGACACAACATAGGTACTTTTGGAGGATGAAGGGAAATAAAAAAGAAGAAATAATTGTTATGAAACATCAATAGGTGTGTGAATGTCCATAAAGTAAGAAACATAACATTCCTTCATAAACAAAGCGCTAAAGAGACTTCATGAATAGGCTTCATTAGTGAAGTAGTTTCATGAATGTAATCCTCACATGAGCACTATAAATAGTGCTTCTATTTGTGAAAAAAGGATTATTCAAATGAAAAAGGAAAAAGTAGTATACATTCCACTCATGTTCTTCGCTCCTCATTTCCACTTATATCGTTCATATTTATAATTCATAATTTATACTATATACTAAAAGAGTAACTTCTTGGCCAAGTGACATCCCCACACTTAGCCAAGTTAGCTCTCACCAATATTTGACAAGTGGCACTCCCAAATTTTAACACATGAACTAGCTACATCAGCTTACCATAATTATTTAATATTTATGTTTGAATATTGTGCATTCTCTATAAATGAAGATTTCATTTACCTAAACAAATCAGAAGTCAACTTATTATTGGTAACATAATTATCGTATAACCCTATAATTTTATTAATTATCATTAATCTGATAAGGCAATATCCACTCATCTACTTAAATATTCACATCAACATTTAAAATGACAGTTCAACACTAAGAATACTTTTGCCTTTTCTTTTATAAGGACACACAATTTTGTACCTTTAATTAAATAACTATTGATTCATCGTCAACATATATTTCATATTTTTTATCATTATATTTTTTTATAACACAAAATATTTCGATACAATATTTATCGCTATCCTATGTAAAATACATATAGACTATTTTTATTTAAATATAAATAATAGATTATTATATATCAACCAACATTATGTCAATTTCTTTTTAAATTAAATAAATGATAATAAACTTATAAATTTATTTTATATACTGCATTGTGTAAAATTTTCATATAATTATAATAAAAATTATTAGTTATTAAAATTATAAATTATGTTATATTATAGATTTTCCCTCATAAATTCGTGCATCAGCATGGATATTACTAGTATTTCCATTATATATCACAAATACTATACCCATATTTCGTTACAAGTTGTGATAAATAAATATTTTATAACATGTTATTAGCACATGACTCTACCTTGAGTGTGATTTAATATATTTATTTTTATAAACCAGTTTTTGAGTGTATACAAGGATATGAAATATCGAGTAGTTTTCATTTGGTAAGTACAGTAATATTTATTTTAAATATTTTATTATTAATATGGTTAATTCTGCAAAACTAAATTTAACCACTCTTAATAACACAGGGGAAAAATTACTTATATTGAGGTAATGGATTGTTAATTTCATCTAGAGGCAAATAGCCTTGGAGATGCCATCAAGAAAAAATGGTAGTAAAACTACAAGACCTGTCCCACTGTACCTGTTTCATTTCGTGAAGTAAATGTGTATGCAATAACTTTTAAAATTACCCATTTCCCCAAAAAGGGGAGAGCAAATTTTGAGACAATGATTTTTCAAAAGGCTTTACTCTTCATTTGTAGAAAAAGAGTGAATTTGAGGTTAATATCCTTTAAAATACTGTCTTCTCCCCTAGAAGAGGGAGAATAAAATTCTGAAGTAGTGGCCTTTTAGAAGCCCTACTATCCCCTAGAAGAGGGAACGAATAAATAAAGTGATGGTGAAAAATATGGGATAATAAATACCATCGCAGTGACTCAAAGGGTCATTGGACACGAACCTGAAATACGCCAAAGCATTTAACCAATCTTTATCCAGATATGGTGAATAATAAATATAGACTAAATTATTTTTTTGGTCCCCAACAATATCACAATACCATCTTTTGGTCCCCAGTGCCAATACCGCTTATATTCAGCAACCAACAAATACAAAATAGTATGTTTGGTCCCCAAAGGTGGTTTTCAGGTAAACCAAAATTATTTTCTGATATCAGCAGAGGTATTTTGGTAATTTCACTACTTAAAAAATATTTTAAATTATTTTCCTATAAAAATATTTTTCGTAATTATTTTCCTTAGCGGCGTATCCCTTTGGCGGCGTAATTATTTTTCCTGCCGTGGCGTATCTCTTAAAGTATGTCGACCAACAGCGGTGGACACCGTGTGAAAGCATACCGCGAGGAATGATCGACAATGAGGCGACATATCCCTTTGTTGGGTTTAGGGTATCCCTTTGTTGCTCTATCAACCGGTGGCGGCATATCCCTTTGTTGCTCTGTTTCTTTTCCAACGAGGAACGATCGATGGCGAGGAGCTCTGTTTCCGTGGTTGCAGAGTCATGAAGATGAGGAGATCTACCTATGTGGTTGCAAAACGATCGACGTTAAGGAGCTAGGGTTCATCGATGGAAACGAGGAGCTAGGTCTCCACAATTCGAATTGAGGCGACGACGACGAGGCTCCCCGGACACGAAGCAGAGACCTAGGGCTTCATCTTTGTCAGTTCTCCACCATCCAGATCTGCCTCAGGTCTCCACCGTTCAGATCTCTGCTTCTAAACCTCGAGCTCTTGGCGAGCCCTCGGCAAGTCCACACCTACGCCAATGTTAAGCTCCACCTGACTGAGAGCGACGTCGTTTATCTTAATGTGCCATCATGTTCAGGTTGAGCAGCGTTAAGCTCGTATCCAAACGGTAACTTTCTCCTGTTCGGGAAGAACAAGCATGATGGATTTTGCCCGGTTTCACTTTGCCCTCAAAGATTTAATGCAATTGGGGAGTTTCTCTGTGTTTTCCGGCAACTTAGGGACACGCCGACGGGTCAGAGCATGGGCCGGTGAGGATTTTTTTATTTTTTTTAACTCATGGCTATAATGGTCATTTTACAGATTTTTGACCAATTTTGCCGTTGACCTTACTTGAAAACCACCTTTGGGGACCAAACAAATCATTTTGTATTTGTTGGTTGTTGAATATAAGCGGTATTGGCACTGGAGACCAAAAGATGGTATTACAATATATGTTGGATTCCAAAATAATAATTTAGTCATAATATAAAAGATAAATAAAATTTTATTAGTAAAAATGCTAACCATAACCTTAAAATATATTTGTTACTTGATTCCACTGGATGTTCCCAAAATTTTATAATGATCAATAATCCTCAATGTGGTCCGAGAATAAATCAATAGTAAATTTCCTATGATATAAAAATATTTTCTTGATTTAAATTTATTTAATAAAGGTTACCATGTATTTATGGGAAAATTATTTATTTAATTATAATTTTTATTTGATGAAAAGTATGGACATTTCTGGTTTCAACGATAAAGAGTTATGTATGGCGGACGTTGGAGCAACACACTTCATTCTCAAGAATAAGAAGAAGAAAAATTATGAGTTGACGATGAAAGAAGCGAATGTGATTACTATCTCTGGTGGTAGTGCTAAAATAATCGAAGGTTATGGGAGAGCAACGACTTTATTACTGAGGGCAAAATTTTGCATTACTGATGCATTAGTTTCTTCAAAGTCTAACATAAATTTGTTATGTTTTAAAGATATCTGTAGAAATGGATATCATATTGAGGCTTGCACTGAAGGTAATCGTAAATTCTTGTACATAATAAGTACGAGTTCTGGAAAGAAGATGATATTGGAAAAGTTACTTTCTTATTCCTCCGGTTTTTACTGCGTTTTTATTAGTGCTATTGAAATATATGCAAGAGATCAAAAGTTTTTTTTTATGAATTTGCTATTTGGCATGACCAGTTAGGCCATCCCAGTTCTATAATGATGCACTTAATAATAGAGGATTCACAAGTTCATAGTTTGAAGAGTCAAAATATTCTGCAATCTAGTGAATTTTTTTGTCATGCATGTTCTCAAGGCGAGTTCATTGTGAAACCATCACTAGTGAAAATCCGCATCGAATCTCCTGAATTTTGGACGGGTCGCATCTATCGAATCTCCTGACCTAAAATGTGTGACAAAATCGCATGTGGCAGGTGTTAATGCTCCTATTAAAATTGATGTCCCTAGAGGATAACCTACCATTGAAAATGAGATAAAGGCGCAAATGAAAAGAGGTAGGTCAATTGGTTCCAAAGACAAAAATCCTCGTGAGTAAAAACGAGCAAACATTGCAGATAGCAAACACAAGGTGAAAATTACAAAAGAATTATACGAGATTCCAAAAGAATCTTATGACATGACTAAAAATAAACTTCCTGCAAAAGTTTGGGTATCCCAAAATATCGATAATGAAGAGCTCTCGATTAAATATTTCATGTCAAGTGTGAAATGGAACCGATATAAAATTGACATTGACGATACGTTTATATATGATGCATCATGTGTCATATTGAATGAAAACAATGATCATGCGCCCATCTATTGAGGAATGCGGATGTAGAAATAATTGGCCAAAATGGTAAGACGCAATCCAAGTATTGGATTTCTTGGGAAAACTAAAAGTCTTGGGAAAACTAAAAGTCTTTAGAAAAATATCACGCCCGCCTAAAGGTGTGCGCGGCCCGTGAGTTATAAATGGGTCTTTGTGCGAAAGTGAAATGAGAATGATGATATCGTGTGCTATAAGGTACTACTTGTCGCACACAGTATTTCCCAAAGACCAGGTATTGATTGTGAGGAGACATACTCTTCTGTGGTGGATGCAATTACTTTTCGTTATTTACTTAATCTGGCAGCAAATAAATCTCTTGAAATGCATTTAATGCATATAGTGGCTGCCTATTTGTATAGCTCATTTGATAATGATATTTACATGGAAATTCCGGAAGGATTGCAATTACAAAATGAATGTAATTTTGGTTCTCGAGAAGTTTATTATGTCAAGTTGGGTCGATCTTTATATGGGTTGAAATAGGCTGAGCTCATGTGGTATAATCACCTTGGTGAATATTTAATGAAACAAACTTATCAAAATGAATCGTTCTGCCCTTGTGTAATTATAAAATGACTGGGTCGGAATTTGTTATTATCGAAGTCTATGTTGGTAACCTGAATATGATTGGAACTTCTGAAGAGATCCAAAAGGCTGTTGAATATTTGAAAATACAATTTTAAATGAAGGATCTTGGGAAGACAAAGTTTTATTTTGGGATACAGATTGAACATTTTGAAAAGGGTATTTTTCTGTACTTGTCCCATTGCACTGCTAAAGTGCTAAAATGGTTTTATATGAATACCCCTTGAGCACGCCGATGGTTATGAGATAACTCAATGTGAAAAAAGATCCATTTTGACCTCGTGAAAAGGATGAAGAACTACTTGGTTCATAAGTACCATATCTTAGCACTGTTGGGACTTTGATGTATTTGGCAAGCCATACTCTTCTTGATATAGCTTTTACAATGAATTTATTAGAGATAAATAGTTCTTCTCCTACGCAGAGACACTAGAATGGTATTAAGCAAACATTTCAATACTTTCAAGGTACGATTGACTTGAGACTTTATTTCCCTAAGTCACTTGATAGTGACCTCTTAGGTTATGCAAATCCCTGATGCTTATCAGTAAGGATGGTCATGTTGACCCGTCAGGACCAATCAGTTGTCCCAGTCAAAATTGACCCAAATATTGGGTCAAACTTTCAGGTCGAGTCGAATCTAAATTCTCATAGTTTTGGGTCGGGCCGGATCACCCAAATCGACCTAAATCATATAAGAAAATTGTAAAATTTTAAATGATGTATCCAAATAAAATGAGTAATTTTTAAACGTATTAATATTTAAGTAATAAATAAAATTACAATTTATTTTCATATATTTTTTAAAAAATAATATTATGTTATGTTTAGTTATAAATTATTTACTTAATAAAGAAAAATACAATTATTTTCATTCTATTTAGTTAGACTACATTTAATATTTCAATTTAAAAATACAATTTTACTAAAATTGTTTATATAATTATGAATATATATTTAATATATTAATCAATATATTATTTATAATTAATACTGTTTTACAAAATTATTTTTATCTTTATAAATATAGTTGGGAAAAGTGAAAAAATGACCCTATAAGATTGAAAAAGTGCAGGAATGACCTTGTAAAATCTGAAAGTACAGAAGTAACCCTATAAGACTGTTAAAATGTGCAGTTTTACCCAATTTACACTATTCATGCATTGACCAATGCAATTCAGACATTGACCCAAAGTAAAAAAGACAAAAATACCCCCTAAACTTATAACTAAATATATAATGACCATTATACCCTCTAAACTTCTTCTTCTCCAA
>JAULKM010000003.1:3592605-3605874 GCA_032355605.1 Rubia tinctorum | reverse complement strand
GTGGTATTTGGTAATGATGAGTCATAAATTACATCTGCTATACAATTTAGACTATATGATATGAGGTTCAGCCCCTATCACTCAAGCTCTT
This sequence comes from Rubia tinctorum, assembly GCA_032355605.1. Taxonomy (NCBI): domain Eukaryota; kingdom Viridiplantae; phylum Streptophyta; class Magnoliopsida; order Gentianales; family Rubiaceae; genus Rubia; species Rubia tinctorum. The sequence continues at coordinate 3,605,783 of JAULKM010000003.1, read as the reverse complement.
CATTTCCTACTATTTGCTTGTACCGTAACCTCTTTAATCAAGCCTGCAATTTGACCTATTGGCTATTGCTGAGTGCTTATTTGCCTTAAACTCTGAACAGGACTACCTTATATTGAACGTCATACCACAAATTTAAAGTCATTCTTTAGTCTTCCAATCTCAATTATAAGGTTTCTAGACTTCAGATTATTGTGGGCTTAGGCTTTAACCCTCTTTCTTATATGCACAATATATAAAATGGCTGTTGCAAAGACGTGGACAAAGATGTGTGCCACTCACTTGTAATTAAACAACTCTATGAGTCGACCTGCGATGCTTGATGACACACAGTGTTGTTCTACATACGAACATGAACTAAAAGGTGGACAGTAGACGGTACAATATTGCGATGGATATATGAACATACTTAATTTGACAGAATGTGTAACAAAGCTACTAGGATGTGTGAACACACTTAATTTGACAATATGTGTAACAAAGCTACTAGGATGTGTGAACACACTTAATTCGATAGAATGCGTAACAAAGCTACTAGAAACAAAGTGGAGTAGTCCCAAATAAATAAAATAAGCTAATCACGCTGAAGATGGTTAGTACAGGAGCTTAGGATACCCCTTAAGTAGTCCCAAACCACTAAAAGAATTAAAATGTGTAGAATTAGATCTGTTTTTAATTTTTGGAATGAAACTATCACCAAGCCATTCTTTTTTAAGCATACATTACATATTGTTTGTCTCATCAAGCATGGTGGCGGGATACAACTCATATAGCTGATCTTGCAAAGTGGGAACTGGGAAAGGCTATGAGAAAGGCTTGTTGTTGTAACTTGGTGCAAAGAGATTTATGCGCGTGAGTTTGGATGTATCCCTCTCGTCTTGGGGGCTGTGGTGGGCTGCAGCAGTGTTTGAGATTTCTAACTTAATGGTTTTAAAACTTGATATTAAATTATTGAGGAATCTAATTCTTTCTTAGTTAGGGAAGGTTATGAATGTTTGTAGTTTGTACTGATCATAGATACTGAGATTGCGAGCCGCCCAACGAGTTGTGAACTGGGTGGTGCATCCCAAAGCATGAAGGGTTTGCGTTTTGGGTTGCGTTGGGAGGTGGCCCGCTTTATAACCCCAGCACTACTTTCTGGAGGCGTTGGCAAAGAGGGGGGAGGTAGAAGTGGAAAGAGGAGGTAGGAAGAAGAAGAAGAGAGAGAGAGAGAGTACGTGCACATAATGAATAAAATGCACGTTGGCTTAATTCTCCTCAAAAAAAAACTTTCCATTGGGGTATGCAGTTTTGGGTGGGGTGAGGAGTGAAGGAACAAAAAGTCTGCTATTCTCTCTTTCCTAGAATAACTTCTTTACAGTTATCATACATTTTATTTACATCAGATAACTACTTTCTCTCTTCCTATTTAACGTGTATATGTATATGTTTTGAAGAAAAAAAACCCTAATCATACTTATAGTGCCCAATTCGTCATAGGCAGCAATTTTGTGTACCACTTCCCATATTCTGCATGGAATTCCGCACCAGGTAGCATTGGTACCGATTATAACCCTAAGATTTATCTGTAGAAGGTACAGAAGTCTATGCCTTGCAATGGCAATAATCTATGCCTGGCTCAATTATTCATTTTGAATTAGAGAATGAACAATGGATCAATGAATTTCTTTGGATGTGTATGCGTGTGATCATATCAAATAAAGCTATTGAGTTTTATGCCTGTTGTTGATGTTAAGGAGTCAATCTTTGGCCCGTAGAAATACCTGGGTAATTCGATGCAGTATTATCAATTCAGTATTATATTGAGTTTGTTTTTGGCCTATTAGCATGTCTCTACTCTACTTTCTCCCAGTTCAGTAAAGCCCTAAAGAAATTTGATGTTTTTACTCTGACTTGTTAAAGCTCATGTTCTTTATAGGCTGTGTTTTGAAAGATTTAAGTTTATAAAGGTTATACATAGCTGAACTTTGTACACAGTAAATATGTTTGATAAGTTGAGTTGAGATTTTACTAGGGAATCTAGACAGTTTTAAAAAAACGATGAAGATGAAGAAGAGGTGGATGGAAATATTGGAAGTGAAAACGATGATGAAACTTTGATAGAGTTCAGTGGTGATAGTGAGTATACTTTTGGTAGAAATGATAATTCTGATGGTCTATAGTGTCTTCATTTAAGATTTTGGATTTAGTCATAACTCTTAAGATGATTGATTTAGGATTGCGTTTTTAAACTTCATCCGTGTACTTGAATTTCAGTCCTTGTTTTGGACTTCATTTCAGTTTCGTGTTATTCTTCCATGTTTTCCCTTTGCGCCTCAATAATGTTGGCTGTTGTTTGTGCACTTTAAACCCAGACTAAATCCGGGCTTTCAGACCAAGATTTCTGGCACTTAATAATTATTTTTGTATGTGGGGGAAAAAAATGCTTGGCTTGACTGCTGTCCTTTTGAAAGTGTGGGATTTACTCAAGTATTCAGTCCCATGCCTCCATTTCCTAGGTGAAGCCTTTGCAGTATAGTTTGATTTGTTTAATAGTTTAGTTCTGAGTATAGTTTGAAACTGTATCATGAATCCATGAATAAGGAACTAGAACATACCTAGGCTAAAAACATGAATTTTGTCAACTATAAACTAAAGTAGCTTAATACTTGCTCTGTCGATTTCAAGAGCTACACTGTGCAGACATCCAAACAGGGTTGAACCTTCTCCATTGAAGTTTACCTTCATTACTTTGGCCTTCTTTTGTCCCCCTTCCCTGGAGTATTGAATTCATGAAGGCCTCCCTGTTACTTTACTAAGTCGAAGCCTCAACTTGTACATATGCTCATTGTAAATGATTCGATACTTCTATATTAAGATGAATGCCACATTGTCCTAAGGCTATAGTTTTACATTACAGGATATGGGCTAATAGGCAGTCAGCAGCAAGATCAAAGGAAAGGAAGATGAGGTACATTGCTGAACTTGAAAGGAAAGTCCAGACGCTGCAAACAGAAGCAACTTCCTTGTCTGCTCAGCTTACACTACTGCAGGTATGCTTATTGTCATTGTTAAGCAAAATTTGTTTGGTGACTTAAAAGTGTACTTGAACCTGGCATTAGCCATATCTGGTAGATGGAGTGCTCATTGTGTGTGCATACATCTATGTGGTATGGAAGGTAGAGGATTGGGGTATTGCTTTATGTCTAGTTGGTGTCACAATCCCGATGGGTGTGTGCTGTTTAATTCTTTGGGGGTACATTCGAAGAGCTTTGTTGTGGAAGGAAGACCAGGGAAAAAAATCTGTTGTGTTTTATGTGCGTCAGAATTTTCTAAATGATTATCATTGATATTGTCCATTTACTTGGGTATTATTTTCCCCGTGCGTGCGCGCGCTCGCGTGTGTAGTACGTGATTTTCTGGCTCTTTTTGATCGTGTCTAAACCGAACATGATGGTGAGATATAATACGTATTGTTGCCGGCCCTTCATACTAGTATAAAGTCTTACTCTGTTTTTAGTGTACTCTTGAAGAGTGAAATTATAGACCATCCATTTCATATATAGCAGGTGTATGTATCTTCATTATGGTTCTTTCCGTGATCATGTTGTGTGCTTCATCATCTCCTCTGCTATTTTCTCCGTGTTCATCAGCCGTACTTTAGTGGTCAAAATGTGAGTCTCTTGTATCATATCTGTGTAAGATTAAAGCTTTTGCTAGTGAGGTGTCAAACTGTTAAAACTTTTACTATTTGAGATGTTATTCAGTCTTTCAGCTTGTTTTGGATTTTTCTATATTATGTGAAGAAACTTGTTTATCTGGCATATTGTAATTTACGAGCTGCTTCGATGTTCGCAGAGAGATACAAATGGTCTTACTGCTGAAAACAGTGAACTTAAAATGCGGCTGCAGTCAATGGAACAGCAGGTGCACCTACAAGATGGTAATGTCATTTCCTCAATTCACATATATGACTAATATAATGAGTTGACGTATAAGGTAGTTGTCAATGGAGGCTGTTACTCCTTTTTCTTTCTTTGGTTCGTGTATGCATACTTCATCCTTGCGGACATTTAGAGGTAAATTAGAATGGTACAGTAATGCCTCAGCTGATGCTCAACTATTCCCTTTGTTTTGTGAATAGCTCTAAATGATGCACTGAAGGAGGAGATTCAGCATCTGAAGGTCCTTACCGGCCAGATTCCAAATGGCGGCCCTATGATGAGTTATCCTCAGTCTTTTGGAACCAGCCAACAATATTATATGGGTAATCATGCGGCGCACACAATGCTAACTGCCCAACAGTTTCAGCAGCTGCAGATAAATTCTCAGAAGCAGCAGCAGCTGCAGATAAATTCTCAGCAGCAGCAGCAGCAGCAACTGCACCAGTATCAGCAGCAGCCGCAATCATTCATCCAGCCACATGATAACTTGCTGCAACAATCCGGTGACTTAAAATTCAGAGGTTCCGTGCAATCTTCTACTCCTACTGATGGTGCTTCGGATATGAATGCGTCTTCATCCAAGGATTGATTGGAAAACTCTTTATGTTCTTGGCATGTGTTTTTTATTATTTAAAACTTGTCACTTAGATCCCCGTCGTGGTTGTGCTATACATCCAAAATCATCTTTATCATTAGGTAGCGTCGTTTAAATTTAGCTTAAGGTTAACCTGTGGAAGGCTACTGGTTTATAGAAACTCAGCCAGACGATCATTTCCTTCGTTCCATAGATTTCCCAGTAGTTGTAGCTAGGTCTGTTATCACGGAGTCGGCAGCTTCTAGAGTTTCCTCATCTTTTTTAATCTTTTGGGATTATATCTTTTGCTGAGTGCCCTTCGATTCATTTTATTAATTTTTCAGATCAACCTGTCTATTACATTCACTGTGGGAGGAGGGGGAGAGTAGCATATTTTAGCTTTCCATGCAACCAAATCAAGTTTAGACTTCTTTGTGATTTCTTGTAGACTTTTTAGAACGTTTTTTTTCTTCTGATTTCTTATTGAAAAGAAATCACAAAGTCTCACAATGGGCGTTTTTTGTGATTTATAAACGAAAAGAAACTGAGGGTCGGTTGGAGTAAATAGCAACAGTCCCGTCTCTTATTCCTTCCCAATGCATGGGCCAGCAAGGCCCTTACGTGGGCCTATTTTTTGTCCTCCAATAAAACACGTGACATCCTTTGATTGGACCACCAGTCCCATCTAGTTCCCAACATTTTTTTTTAAAATTTTAAATTTTCACTTGTTCGAGTGTGTATTTTTTTTATAGTGCGTCTCTTGAAAGACGGTTTTTCCATAAATCATGGAAAAAAATCAAAGTTTAAAGTGTAAATTAGAAAAAATGAAGATAAAATTTTCGGGTTGCATGAACAAGATTATAAAATTTATAACTACTACACGTTGCATAATAAAACTTTAATATTGCAATAAAAATCTTTTACCTTTTATTATTTTAATTAAATCTTGTCTTTTCATAAATCTATGGAAAGACCGTCTTTCCCAAGACTTTGTCATTTTTTTAATTTTAAAAAATTGAATATGTTTTTAAAAACAATTTAAAATTTAATTTGTGTACTCCCTCCACCCCTCTATATGCGCCTTAGGGCAGGTGCAGTGGTTGTCTCTTAATTTTAATAGACCACTCTAGAGATCGAAAATGCCCACTGTGGGGATCTCCAGAGTGGTGTCTTAATAAGACACCACTCAAAAGTCTCTTGCTAAGAGACCGGACAAGAGGCCGAAATTGCCTTGTCCAAGACTGATCGCGTCAGTCCATGGGGCTGACCATGTGCGGCCTAATTTTTTGTCCCCTCCAGGGACACGTGCCAATCCCTCACTGGGCCACGTGTCCCACTCGACCAATTTTTTAAAAATGTTTTTACACTGACACGTGTCACCCATTTGCTGGGTCACGTGTCCGCAACAGCTACATTTTCCAGGCGCTTCAATATTCAAATTCGGGGGACACGTGGGCGAGCCACAGAGCGACACGTGTCCCCATGCAACGGTCATAATTCTTTTTCTGCATTAAATGGGACACGTGTCTCACTCGCATGGCGACACGTGTCCCATCAGTTTTTTTTAATTCAAATTTTTTTAACATTTCAAAAATTAAATTTTAATTTTTTAATTTACAACCCCCACATTTTTACCTATAAATAGATCCGATTTCAACCCATTTCATCACACCACTTCCAATTACAAAACTTTATCTCATTGTTTCATTTTCTAAAATTTTCTAAAATTCTCACTTTCATTATCACATATTTTTGTGATGGATTCACGAAGATTGTCGAAGGGGAAAGATAATGTAATTCCAAATTCTATTAATTTAGAAAATTCTTCTCAAAATCCCAAATTCCGTCCATCTTTTCCGCATTCGGAATTTATTGAAAATTCGACAAGAATTCCTCCCAATTTCTCTATGAATTTCCAACATCCATACATGAATTTCCAAAGCCAATACCACTCTTCCCAAAATGCATACACGAACTCTCCTTACCTAAACCATTCATCCCAAAATTCAAACATCCAATTCCAAAATTCTTATCTGTGTTATTTTAGGCAAAACTTTTTTTCTCCACATCTTGATGCTATAAACGAATCGGGAGCCTTTTTAATCCAAGGAGGTCGGGTTTCACCGGGTCCCAATTTTGGTGGTGAACATGGGCGATAATTTGTCATTCACGATGTTCCGGATGATAAACCATATTCTAATGTTTTATATTCTAACGTTTTAAATTAGTATATGTTTATTAGTATTCATGAATTTGTTTTTTAAAATAATCTGGTATATTTAATTCATTTACGTTGTCTCTCTTTTAACCGTTCATATAAAAATTGTCGTGTATTTAATTAGAATATGTTTGATATTTAATTAGAATATGCATATCTTTTATTAATTAAGAATATGTTTGATATTTAATTAGAATATATTTGCATTTAATTAGAATATGCCTCTCTTTTATTAATTAGAATATGTTTGATTTTTAATTAGAATATATTTTTAATTAATTAGAATATACCTCTCTTTTATTAATTAGAATATGTATGATATTTGTTATTTAATTAGAATATGTTTCTATTTACGCTTGTTTATTTTGTTTAATATTTAATTAGAAGTTGACCCACATTTAATATTTAATTTGAATATGTCTGAGAAGTGTTTTACAATGGAAAAATTCATTTATTCATTTAGGAAATGATGAAGGTGAGGACAGCGATGGAACAACACCATTGTCCGGGAATAAGGGTACGAAGAAGAAAGTTATCCGGGACAAATGGAGTGTAGATGATGATAACGTTATGTGTGGGCGTGGTTCCTACATTCAACCGATTGTGTGCTGGGTACGGGTCAGAATGTTAGTGTATTTTGGTCTAAAATTATGGCTGAGGTGAATGAGTATGCAAAATGCAACTGGTCAATGAAATCGTGCAAGTGTCGGTGGTCAAAAATTGCTCACGATATCGCCAAATATGTGGGATGTGAAAGTAAAGTCCGATGCCACTTCAGTCAAAGCGGGAGTGGGTCTAGCCAAGGAGATATAAATTCATGGGTCATGAACTTGTTTGCATATGAAAATGGAGGCCAACAATTTTTATTTTTTCATTGTTATGATACGTGCAAGGATATCCCTAAATTTGTGGCACAATATTGCCCAAAGGAATATGATAGAGAGGAATATATGATACGGTTCTCATCAACGCCCCGTAGTAGCGATGATGGTAGCCCTATGCAATATCCATCTAGGCCGATTGGTGTCAAAGCAGCTAAATGCAAGGTAAGGGGAAAAGGAAATGCAACGCGAAGAACAATGGATGATGGGCAATCAAGTGAATCAAAGAAAATGGAGTTCTAGACCACTATCGGAGATGCTGCTAAATCTGCTGAAAAGGTTGTGGATAATGAAAGAGAGAAAAATGAGCATGACATAGAGCAATGAGAGTTCGTCCGAATCCAATCAGAGCGTGAACAAAAGTTAGCTAACACGAGACTCCTTCATACTTTGATGCAACAGTAAGATTTGACCCCTAAGCAGAAGGCTTTCCGTGATAAATTAATAAAGGTTGTCCAAAATCAATATTTATTATAATCTCTTATTTGTAATAATTGGTCATACTAGATCATACTGTTGTCATTATCTTTCATTATAATTTGTCAGACTAGATCGCTTTTTAAGTTGCCTATGTTCTATTTTAATTGTTGTAGTTGTAATATTTGTTTGAGTTCATTTATCACCTCGAAGATTCCACTAGACATAATTAATGGGGTTGTCATTGACACGTCTCATTCATTCACGTGGGCCGAGTTCATTCATCACCTCAAAAATTCTGCTAGATATAATTGATGGAGTTGTCACTGACACGTCCTATTCGTTCACGTGGGCCGAGTTCATTCATCACCTCGAAGATTCGGCTAGACATAATTGATGGGGTTGTCATCGACACGTCTCATCCGTTCACGTAGGCGAGTTCATTCATCCCCTCGAAGATTCTGCTAGACATAATTGATGGGGTTGTCATCGACACGTCCCATCTGTTCACGTGTGCCGAGTTCATTCATCACCTCGAAGATTCCGCTAGACATAATTTATAGGGTTGTCATTGACACGTCTCATCCATTCATGTGGGCCGAGTTCACTAATGGGATGTCAAATTTGATGGTTCTATATAAAGGGGACATTCGTTTACCTTTCATTCCAATCCCAAATATGTTAACCTTCCTTCTTCTACACAACCATGTCTTCCTCTAATTCCCCAAACAACGATGAATAGCTTAACTTTGTAGAATCATCAAACATACCAACCTATGATGTTCCCGGTTTCTTACCTGGAACTGATTCAAACACACCAACCTATGACGTGGATTTTCAGGTATGCTAGGTAGCATTGATTGCATGCATTGGGAGTGGAAAAACTATCTCGTGGATTGGAAAGGTCAGTTTCAGGGTAGAAGTGGACGCGCCTCAATTGTATTGGAAGAAGTGGCCTCTTACGATGGAAGGGTCAGATAATGATATCAACGTCCTAGATAATTCACCCTAGTTTGATGACTTATGTGAAGGAAGAGCTCCACGTTTTTCTTATGAAGTCAATGGTCACATCTACGATCAAGGGTAATATCTTACAGATGGAATCTATCCGAAGTGAGCAACCTTCATGCCCGCATATACGGCTCTGAATGACCCAAAGAAACAACTTTTCACAAAGCGGCAAGAGATCTATTGGAAAGACATCGAACGTGCTTTTGCTTTTTTACAAGCCCGGTTCTCCGTGATCCGTAACCCAGCAGCATATACTGGAATGTAGAAACGTTGGGGGATATTATGATAGCTTCTATCATACTTCACAACATTATAGTTGAAGATGAAAGAGATACATGTGGCTTGCAGTTTCAGCTAGGTGATTATGACCAAATCGACAACACTCCTTGGCATTACAACGCAGAGCGGCATGCTAATTGTTAATACCAAAATTTGTAGTATATCTGATGTTGATCTCCTTCAGCCCAATATGCACCTGAACCTACAAGACAGAGAGAAAAAATTCAGGCAGGTAGGCCTAGGGTCGTGCCTGCTCTGATGATCTCGTTAGCCATGGGAGTCAGGTAGAGGAGTATCCAAGTGAATAGTAGACTGATTGGAAAATCTTACCTCATGTCTAGTACTCTTCCTTGTTATATGCGATTTGGTGGTTGATGGGAATTGAGCTATCCCATCATTACCCACGTGCCGTACCTTCTTCATTTCTCTCCCAGGCAACGGCTCTACCAGACAGGCAGTGTCCCTGGAGAGTAGGCCTTTCATTTACACTTTTTGATACCTATTGGGCTGCTCCATCCCATACATTATCAAGTCCCCCAGCCAGTGACCTGGCCAGGTAGATAGACCTGCTGGTTGGTGGCTGCATCAGACATCTTCCGTTCACAATTTCCAGGGACCAGGGAACGTCTCTGGAAGTACATGTTGCGCTTTGGCGCCCCTTCTTTGTTTTTTGTTTTTTTTGAATATGCCCGCCAACGTATGGTCTTCCTTTCTTTAACGTGCCTATCGATTGTTACGCTACCTATCCGAATGTCTGCCATGTGTCCCATTCTGACAGATTCCTATATGCTGGCTGCGTGATCTTCGCCTTGTCCCTTGGCGGTTATCATTACTTTTTTGTCGCCCTATCTGTCACTGCTCTTGTATGATTTTCATCTCTTTTTTTCTTTCTTCACCCATCCATATTCCTCATCATTTTCCTTCCATTGTTTCTTTTCTCCGCGATTCCGCCTGCATGGCTTTATTGGTTCTCCGGTTGCTTCTGCATCCTCTTCCAGGTACCCTTTCTGCTTCCTTCTATCTTCTTCCCTTCTGGTCATTTACTTTTTATCATGGTTTCCATCGATGGTCCCCTAAAAGTATATTCGTATTTCGATACTACCAACCCAGATTTCTGGATGGCTATTCGCGTGGTGGAGGCCGCCTATAATGCTAAAAATGTTCTCTTCAATGACATTTGTGAACATATCCGTCTGCCTGGGGTTAGCCAGACTTTATTAGGTATGCCCGAGGGGACTGTCGCAGCCTACCTCGAGACTCTCAAGCAGTGTTGCTTAGGTTCCCACTTTCCCTTTTTTTCCAGGCCATTCTGGCTTTTTATGAACTATGCTTGACTGACCTTCCCCCCAACGCTGTCATGGTCATCCTAGGTTTTGAAGTTCTGTGCCGTCTCCTCCGCATACAATCTTCTGTCACCCTGTTTCGCATCTTCTGTCACCCTGCCAGGCTACCCCCAGACTAGGTTTCTTTGAAATTTCGGCAGGATGGGGTCAAGTTGTTAACCGATCTTCTGACTCGCTTTGAGTAGAAAACGCGGTTCATATTTTTGGACGAGAAGCTCGTCTTGGGCCCTGCAAATGAGGAGAGGGTCATCCATCATTCTAGGCCGAAAAGGGGACGGGGCTCTCACGCCTTCTGTTGTTGAAATTTTTCCCTTGCAGCCATTTATTTCTCGCCTCAAAACCATGAGCGTCAAGTGGGACTACCTATTGCGTGATTCCACCCTTCGTGTTGTTTTTCTGTCGTTCTTCCCTGATGACCTTTCTTCAAGCAAGGGAATCTCTGACTTGAGCGGTATTAACTACCTTTGGTCGGGTTATTAACTCTGCATGTTGTTTTCTTTTCCTTCCTGTTATTGTTTCCTGGTCTTAACTCACTCTTTTTTTCTTTTTTTGTAGAGATGTTTGTGGTTACCTTTCTTGGGGACCTGTCGAGGCTCCCTCATCGGGCTAGAATCAGTCGCCCTGTTTCTCATGCCGATGATGCAACTGACATCGTTGATCAGCAGGTGGAGGCGATAGACGTCTCTGACACTGACACCCATAATGACGAGCCTTATCTAAAGGCTGCGGCCGAGGGGAGAAAGCAGTGGTGCAAGTCCTAGCTTGCCTCCAAGCACCCTCTCCTCGAAGGAGGTCCCGGTGACCCCATCGGCCAGCCAATAGGGTCTCGATTTGTCTACCCGACCTTCTTTAGCCATCCCATTCTCGCCTCCGTTTACTCATGCTCCTTCGCCCCGGGAGTCTATCCGGGCCCCCTGCGTCGTGCCTCTGTGCGGATAGAACTGGTTTCCAGCTGTTGCCTATTCTGCACTTTAACGCCTGGCTGCCCAGCGCTCCCTGAATGTCACCGGCACCAACTCTCTGGTCGATCGGTCAGCTTCCGCCATCCTTGAGGTTTTCCCTATTTCTTTCTTTATCTAACTTACCTTATTCTTACTATGCTTACTTTCTTTTCTTCCTTCTCTTAGCACCTATGCTTCGCTAGGGCTATACAGGAAGAGAATGACAGCCTGCGTGCAGAGGTCACCAAGCTGAAGCATGGCATATCCTCCTTGCGTCCCCAGGCTCGACGTGTTGCGGAGCTGGAGCAGGATCTGGAGCTAGAGAAGGGTGTCTCTGGCTCTCTGTAGAGTTCCTTGAGCCGCGTTGAGGCCAAGATTGTTGATCTGAGAAACTTTCAGGAGTGAGCCTTCACTCGGGGCTTCCTAAGCCTTTATTCCTGCATAGTACGGAGCAGTAAGGTATCTGAGCTACTGAGCGATGCTTTGATGAGGGACATTGACCTCTACTCCCGCATAGAGGATGAAGATAAGCTGTGAGTCGGCCTAAATGATGCCTTTATCCCTTATCGGGAGTACAGCTTCACTGAGTACTTCAGCCAGCTGCACCCAGGGATATCATTGACCGAGCTTAACAATTGGACCCCCGACATCACCCCCTGAGAGCTAAATGCGCATTCTTCTAGCGAGACTAAAAATCTTGTTGAAGACACGGTGATTCTGATCGAGGAAACTGCTCAGGTTGCTTAGCCCCAAGAAGGGTGGTGATGCCAAAGAGGTCAGTGTCGGAGGTGCAGGCAAGGAGGAAGACGAAGGCGAAATGGTTGCTGCAATGTTTGTTGACGGGGCTGATAAGGAGGGCTATAAGGCGAAGCTTTGAATAATGAACATTTGTTTTTCTTTCTTCTCTTTTTTTTTGTGTAACTTATTCTCTTGCTGAGGGATGGAACACTGAATGTTGCAGCTTGTATTTTTCTTTAACAACTTCCTTGTTTTTCAAGTTTAGTTTCTTTTTTCTTCATTTTTTTCTGGCTGTTGGGACCAGCACTTAGTTCCTTACCCACTGCTTCGTGATTCTCTGGACTTTGCTTTGGCCAGAAAATCATTTTTCTTGCCCCATTTGCGATATGCCTCGCACTGTGTCAGCACTGCAACTTGAGCCTGAATCGGGCATCGTTCGGCGCTGGGTGCAGCCGGACGTTCATTTATCTTAGCCCTTTTAAGATTCATCTTGCACGTTGCGCTGGCGGTCAGCGCCAGCGCGGTAACTTGAGCCTGAATCAGGCATCGTCCCGTGTTGGGTGCGGTCGGACGTTCATTCATTGATGTGTCCATTTTATATGGTGATTTTAGGATCTTTTTGTACTCATTTTGGTATACTTTTATGCTTTGAAGACTCTATTTTACCTTGAATTCCTATTATTAGAGTTGAGAGTGACTTTATCGCTTTGTCACTTATAATAAGAATTCTGTGAACAAGGTAATTATCGAAATTTGAAGACCTTGAAGACTCAATTTTCAAGACTACGAAGACTTTTGAAGACCCGGAGAAAGGAAGAAGAGAAGACTACATGAAGACCAAAGAGTTAAGTCATTT
>JAULKM010000003.1:3524457-3546285 GCA_032355605.1 Rubia tinctorum | reverse complement strand
CCAAGATGATTTATCCTTGAGCGTTTGTCTCCTTGAACTCGATTCTCCCTCTTTCTCCTTAGAGCTAGATTCTTCATATTCAGTTGGATGATTCCACTCGTTCTCAACAAAATGTCATGCAAATTCATCCAGAGAATTGATAAATACCCCCATGCGAGCCTTCCAATAATTATAGTTTGTTCCTTCCAGTAGAGGTGGCTGAGATACAGAAGCTCCTTCCCCTGTTGCCATGGTAAAACTGGATCACACTTTCCTTGACACAACCAAGGTAAAACGTAAGTGACCAAGCTCTGACTTAACCAAGTACGTAAAATAAATAATGCACGAGACACACAACTTGGTTATGCAGTAAGGTGAAATCCACCTACATCTGCGGGGCCTGACCCAGTTCTATATAAATCCACTAATCAGAGATATAGTACAAAGTACACCATACAACTGTACTTATCTTCTAATTACAACATGTGGATTTTGCAAGCTCCCCTTGCTACCGATACGCCCTGATCAGACTCCCTCTGACCTCGAAACTCGTCGACGCTGGATCTCCTCCTCTCGAGGAATTAAGGTATACATTCTGAACTTTGAACAATAGGTCACATATGTTGGAACATATAAATTCTGGCTCTTGCAAAGCTTCTCAGACGATAAAAATCTGATGTGCAGATTTTCTCAATTAATTCGTACCCTTGCAGTAGAATAATGTCCTCTATTTATAGTCCATTGGCATATCGGAATCGCTCCATAATATTCTATTCCTTATCTGCTTATGAATCATATCCAAATCCTATAAATAAATGAATTTTCCTTATCTCAAATATCCCATAATATTTCATAAATCCAATTCCATAAATATAGGGATTTTCCATAATTCCATTATGCTTCTACACGGCTGTATTAAATATTACGTAATCTCCAAGTTTCAATAAATCAAATCCAACGCAATATTCTAATCGCAAATATGATCTTGCACGATATGTTCCAACATGAAATGTTTTTCTTCTTTAACACTAGTTCACAAATACCTCCATATTAATCTATGAGATACATATGACTTTACATTTTGTAATTTGTGTTTTGCCCAACATGTATTCAAGTCTGGGCTGCAGTTGCACAAACTTCAACAGCTACACCTAGTAAACCTCCCACTTGCCTTATTTGTTTTGCATGCAGAATTATACTTCCTCTGTTCAGCTAAATTTGACACATTTTTAGTCAATTTTCTCAATTCACGTTTGAACATAAATTTTATCTAATATATAAGTAGTAATATTATATGTGAGGTATCGTTGAATTCTTCGTAGCATGTACTTTCCAAGTATTAAAATTTTACATGATATTAGCATATGTAGCAAAAGTTATTAATAGTCAAACATGCATTGAGAAAAGTGAGTAAAAAAGAGTGTCAAACACTAATGAACGGAGGGAGTACGTGTCTCCCTTTGTTACAAAATGAATGAAACGTCCTCTAGTTACGTGTGGGCTCCCATTTTTTTTCTTCTTCTTTGTTTTGTTTTGTTTTTGTTTTCCTCTTTTTCTATTATTATTATTTGAGATGATTTCCTGCGAGACAATTTAAACTTTAGACAGGTACCTTTATGCAATTCTAGTTATATTCTAATTCCAGAGACCTATCTCTAATAATTTTACCATCATTTTCCATCATTTTCCCGCCACCTGCAGTCTACAAAAAATTGAAAAAAATATTATAAGATATTATAAAAATGTAAATAATTAATATGATCATCGAACTGAAAATTATAACCATCAACAAAAAAAAGTAGAACATCAACAAAAAAAATTAGAGAAAAAATATATAATAAAACAACAACAAATATATAATAAATAAAATAAAAATCAACAAAAAATTGAAAAATTGAAAAAAAACGTCGACTACAACTAACAAAACATCAACTTAAAATCATAAAAATCATCAAAACATCAACAAAGTTTCAATTATCATTTTTTTTAAAAACAACAAAAATCAACTAATATCGACCAAAAGCTAAAAACATCAATTCCTACCACCTAAACTTCACCCAGAAAATGAAAAACGTCAATATAAGAAAAAACGCTGCAAAAAATTAACATATGTCACCCAAAACTACAAACATCAAATCGTATCACCTAAAACTCACCGAGCAAATGAAAAATATCAATATAAGAGGAAAAAACAAAAAAAATCGACCAATATAGCAAAAAAACTACAAGATATCGATTCATGTCAACTACAACTAACCTGGAAATTGAAAAACATCAACATTAGAAAAAGAACTAAAAACCTAAAAAAAAAACTACGATACCTCAAGAGTATAAATTATTCACTCAACAAAATCATAAAACGTCAACATTTTTTTAAAGTACAAATATCCAAAAACTACAAACATCAACTCCTAACACTTGAACTTCATCCAAAAAAATGAAAAATATAAACATATGAAAAAAGATACTACTAACATTAACTCCTATTACCAAAAGCTCAACCGGAAAATGAAAAAGGTCAACATAAGATTTTTTTAAAAAACTACAAATATCAATCTATATCACCCTTAAAAAATTGCAAAACCACAACTCATATCAATTAAATCTCACCCCAATAATGAATAACATCAACATAAGAGGGAAAAACTACGAACATCAGCAAAAAGCTATAGTACCTTGGGATTAAAAATTCTTCAAAAAAAATACCTGGGAGGATTTGAACTCTGAACACTAACCTCAAAGCTTGGAGCAATAACCACTACACCAACGACTCTTATTGAACATACACTCAGTAAAATAATATTAAATCTCAGCATATACATCAAAAACATAAATCAGCATGTACATCAAAAACATAAATTCTCCAAATAAAGGTCATAGTGAGACTTGAACTCCAGCCCTCAAGCATCAACAACAAAAATGCTAACCACTAGACCAAAAAATCATTACTGGTATAAACTCAATCAAGAAAACATTAAAACTTAGAAAGTTTTTGAAAAAATTAAAACACAATATTAAACCTCACCTCTCAGACGCCAAAGCTCAGCTCCGTCGCCGACGCCCATCCACCGCCGCAATCCGCCGTCTGCCACCGCAATAATCTCGCATGTGTTCATATGCACAAGTCTTTTTCTCCAAGTGGCGCATGGATCTGACGCGCCTGAACTCGTCTGCAATTTCTTCTCGCGCTGTTAACGTCTACAATTTCTTCTCACCTGAACCGAAACTTTGATTGCGCAGTTCTGCAACAAGCCCCGGCAAGTCCACGACCTCCTCCTCTGGCACAAATCTCATTCTCTCTGTCGTCATTGAAAAACTAATCAACGATGCTTGGGCATCACAGGAAATAAGTAACCGTCACCGATTCTCCTCATAGTTGTTGCGCGCGTAAATCGACAGCGAGCAAGGGAGCGAGCATGTACGTAGGTTGAATTGCAGAGCCTAGGGTTTGCAACGTCAAATTTCAGAATGTTTTCAGTGAGAGGCTGGTGGAGGCGGCAGAAATCGACAGAATTCAGACGGAAATCCGATGGAAATTGGTGGTAACCGTCGCCGGAGGCGGTTTTCGATCGAGGGAGGGGAGGAAAGAAAAATGAAAATTTTGGGTTTTTTGAGATATATATGTATATAGTATTTTGATAATTTCATAGTAGTTCCCTAAATTTATCAACATATTTTATAAAAAATCCCGTCCCAAATATTTTTTTAATAATTACATAATAAACCCTGGCCTAAAGTTTAGACTGCCTAAAACAAGACTTTGTGTTATTATTTTTCTTTTCTATTGTATTTTGTTTTATTTAATCATTAGTTGTGTCTGTCTCTTCAAAGACGGTCTTTCCATAATGCATGGACAAATCAAAGTTTAAACTGCAAATTAGAAAAAATGAAGATAAAATTTGTGGGTTGCATTAATCAAGTCATAAAACTTATAACTACTGCACGTTGCATGATAAAATTTTAACATTGCAACTAAAATCTTTTACTCTCTCTGGCACAGGTTAAGATGCAATTTTATTATTTTCAACACTGTTAAACTTTGTCCGCGTATTTGAATAAATATATTATTTATAATAGTAGTTTATAAATATTAACTTTTTATTTGTTGTTTTTATACGTAGTTGAACATATTAACGGTCAAACATATTTCTTGAAAACCGCAAAAAAAGATTCTATGCAGATTAAACTGGAACGGAGGGAGTACCTTTTTATTATTCTAATAAACCCCGTCTTTCCATAAACTCATGGAAAACCCGTCTTTCCCAAGACTTTGCCTTATTAGTTTATAAAAATATTTTTCTTTTTCTTCATTCTTTTTCATCATTTGTAATGTGCACACAATTATTAATGTATTGATTTCAGTTGAAATTACAAAATTATGAGGTTTTATACATCTTTCGATAGGGTTATATTAATTATAGAACTTTATATATAATTTATTATGAAACTAATATTCATTTAATATAAATGTTAATTAAAATTTCTTAATTGATTGATTGAATGTTCAATTTTTAATTATTTCCCTCGATATCTATTTTCCACGATTTTCTTATTCATTTCCGGAATACATTTCTTAATCTAACGTACTTAAGACGAATAATATAAGAAGGTTAACATTTTATATTATTTTATAATTTTGTATCATTTATATTTCAACATTTATAATGAATTGTATCGAACAAAGAAAATAAAACATGATTGTTCGGGGTTAATTTAACGATTACCTACATATTGAATTCATTGGAGTGGGGAGGGGTTCACATGTGATTTGTGATTTTTCAATAGGGAAAAGTTCGTATTTTTTAGGAGCTGAATTATTTTTGTAATCCTTAGTTTTTTTCATGGATTTGAAAATTTTAAAAAGATATTTGGTTGATACGGCGACCAGATTTCTTTGGTGTGTTATATTTAGCTTTGTCGGTGTCGCTTTATGAGCATCGCATTGTTAGTGTCGCGGTTCACGCTTGGTTTGAGTGGCTGATATGGTGATAACTATGTCAGAAATCCCTTCGTTAATTTTTCATGTATTGGCGAGCCTATTTCCGTGTCTAAGTGATACTTATGACTACTTATTCTTATATAGGGGGTGGGTGTACCATAAATTTTAAATTAGGTATCAGTCTATACGCATACGAGATGGTTGTAATGTGAAAGTTTACTTGTGTCATTGATTATCCTAGGTTTGTGTTTACACATCCTTTGGTTTGGTGGTGGGTTCGGCTTGAGATCTGACCATTTAGCTTATCCTGGCTTGGTATGATAGTTCCTTCCTTTAGCATGTCGATACTGTTCCGTGGCTTCATTGTTGGGACGCCCTGAGAAACTTTTGGATTTGCAGCTGCACCATCATTACGATATTATATTGCTTATTCAAGATGATTTGTTACTTGCACTAGTTGTTGTATGTGATTTTCTCTGGCTCTATTTCATTTGTTCCTTGATTGACGACTTTTGACTTACTCTGGAGTATTATTTGTACATTTTCTGAGCAGATGGTGGTTCTGTGTTGATCGCTGACCTTTCCCAAGGACCATCAAAACCTAGGAATAAAAAATTATCCCTACAGACGACACCATTCATGCGGTGGAAATCCTTCTAGGTGATGACATGCCTCCGAATTAGCGTGGTGAGTACTACCCCTCTAAACACTTGTACGAAAATCCCAGAGGGTGTCCCAGGGGAGGAAGCTCTGACGCCCTAATAAGTGTGGAAGTCTCTTTCATACACAATGTGCGAAGAGTTGCTTACCTTCATCTAGTGTTCGCTGCCTTTCTTTATAGGACTCTTGATAGTGAGATCGTGGCTCGCGTAATGTGTTCCCCTCTTCTAGATCTTGGTCTAGTAGAGGGTGCCATGGTGAGTGATGCTTCCATGCCTTTTTCGAGATCAGTTATTTGCCACTGATGTGGATTTGGTTCACTTTCGAGTGGTTCGCGAAGTGGTTGAAGCAAGCTGGTTCTTTATGCTAGGGTATCGGGGGCTAAGTATATACCAAAACTGATTTTATGTGTCCTTTCATTTATTTCAATGATTTCCATAATTTTAAAAAATATCTCAAAATATTTTTTAAAATAATAATTTGACCTTAAAAGTAGTTATAGGAATGATGTTTTTCATGATTGATCTAACCGTTAAGAGGTTTAACGTGAGTGCTCTTCCCATTATTTTAAATTGATGTTCTTTTAACTGTTTATCGTATATTCTCATTATAGCTCATGGCTAAACAATGTACTATTGTTTTAATAACGATGCTCCAGATTGATAACTAGTGTGGGGACATTAATGAAACTCCTCCACCACATATTGTTGTAAAATATTTGCACCAGACCTGTACCAGTTCTTTACCAAATGTTTAAAAAAATTCATATATCGCTCAAACGGGTACATTCATCTCAAAAATGCGGGAACACATAACTTGATCTCACACACCAAATGAAAAATCAAATGGACCATCATGTTAAAGAATGAAGGTAGAAAGTACATCTACATTCGACTCAAAAATTCCACAATCATCACTTGCAACTGGCCGAGCTTGGCAACACTAATGGTTAAAAAAATACCTTTAAAAAACAAACAAAGTTTCTTAATGCACAACCTTACATGGGATGACAATGACGACCTTATGGAAATGACATTCAATTCTTGCATCAGGTTGTGGCAGTCATGTGATTTCACATTGACAAACGTCAACTCTGCAAGAGTTGAGCATGAACTTATATAAGAAGAATTATCCCCGACACCTTAACACTACTTAGGGTCTCACAGTACGATTTCTTCTTTAACTGAGACATGGAATAACAAGAAGGAGAGAGATAACAATCATCACCATTTATCACAGGACCCAAACTCTTCTTAATACACATTTCAACCAAGTCAAGCCGACCCTTCAAACCATCTTTGATTTTACCCAGGGTATTTAAAAGTGTTCTAGCCAATGAATGACACACATTCTTCTCAATGTGCATTACATCAAGACAAGGTCTGACGTCCTCATCCTTCCAATAAAGTGGTCAAAATAAATAGAGCATTTCTTCCAACTTCCTTCACATGCAAATTTCCGCTTCCTCTTTCCGAAATCATTAGGCAATTCCTTAACTCTTTTAAAAACCTTAACACTTGATAATGGTAACAACAGTTTTCTTACCTAAATTTCTCCATTGAAGCACTTCTTTGCTGATCCCAACTGCTGCCCCTCAAGAAGAAACTGCCTATAGCCTTGATAAATAGTTTTACATCCGTGCTTTTAGAAAATGCACATTTTATTTTTCTTTTTAGAAAATGCACCTTTTCAAGACAATCAATAACTGTTCCAGTTGAGAATTGGTGCCATCGCATGTTAATTTCGAAAAACACGCTTCATAATGATTACTCTGCATACTTTATTTATACATTAATTTTCTCCTCAATTTCCAGGACATTACTAACAATTTTTCGAAATTATAGGAATATTAATCGGTTATCATAAACTTAAATTTTAAATGAATTTTCAACGAAAACATTTCGAGCACCTTTCAAATTATAACATATAGACTTTTCTGCCCACAAAATCATTTTTAGCTGCACGGCTATCAAACTGTTTAAAATTAACTGATATGATGTACATTTTTTTCTCTTTCTCTATTCACTTCGCTTAGAAAAATTACACTGCTCACATCACAAAACAAACCACCCTACATTCCACTTCTAATGACTTCGTGCTGGAGAGCTTATGTATATATATGACCTACCCAATTCCAATTAGTCAAAACTAAGCAAGTGAAACAGTCGCTTCGCTGGACAGATGGTTTGCTAAATCCACAAATGCCAATAGCGTTGTGCCGCCATGAACTAACCAACCACGAAAATAGTGGAAAACACTACCACCCACGATACCCTCTATTGAATCACGATCCAGAATAGTGGAGCACAATAAGTGGACCACGATCACACAATCAATTCCCTATAAATAAAGATAAAGAAGGCTGAACAAAGTTAGTGACTTTTACTCCCAATATGCAAAAGGAAAGATAATACTAGTCAGAACTTCCTCCCTGGTGACTTTTTCAGGGACTTGAAGAGGCAGAGACTTTCCGTAACTGATTCTAGGAGCTATCATCACTCGAAAGAAATTTCCCACATCAGTACGTAAGGTTCTTTACTTGTAAACTTTTCGAGACAAAGCGATCATGTTATTCTACTATGCTTTCCTTGGCTTTCTGTGCCAGGCTCATTAGATCTACAAAGGTTTTTGTGAATTTCGATTTTTGATAAAATGTGCCTATGAACTTTTCCGCCAGTTGAGTTCTTCTCTAGGGCAAGCTAGCGTACCATGTGATTGATGTCCCCACTAAGAAGATGGGGAAGACATTGCATACGAGCTGGATGGGTGCATCATGAAAACACATGTTGATCCTATTGAATGCAGGGATTCCCCCAAGTATGTTATTTTGTCATAGATCTTAAATTGATTTGGTAGCTTGAAATTCTTTGGCATTGCAAACTTTTGCACTTTTTCCACCAAGGGGGAGTGCTGCATCTCTTCTTCTACTATGAAATTCCATGTCTCCACATCGTGCCCTTGTTGTTTCTTCTCTTTTGGACCTCAATGTGGCGGTTCCTTAAGTCCTTGCTGCTTCTTTGGTTTCTTCTTTGTTGCGTTGATGAACTGTAGGCTTGCTCCCTGTTGGCTCCGAGGAACTCCTTGAAAGCTCATTTTTTCCTTATCTTAATGCGAGGATTCTGCTTCTTGCTCAACCCTATCTACATGGGGTCTCTTGTTATTGCCCGGAGATCCTCTCCGGTTGGGAGGAGATGAATCACCTGTCCAGCTTTCCACGTTCATGTTGACCACTACCATAACTTAAGAAAAAAAGGGGCTGTGCTTACAAACGGCGCCGATGATGTGGTCGGTTCCTTCTAAATAATGGTTATGATCAAAGGTCCACGTCAATTGGCGCTGCTCCCTTTGTGTCTTGCAATCAAAGTTCCGGTTGTATTTGTGATGAAGGGTCCCATGCCTAAGTTATACTATTTGAATGAAATCTCCATGATCTCTATTTGTTTCTTTCTTTTTTATCTCGAGTTCTTATGTATTTATAGGCATTTCAATCGGCAGTTACCGTAGTTATGTCTGACACAAGGATCGTGTCTGCACGATCATCCTCCAAATATATAGCGTTAGCCATGATCTCCCTGTGGCTCATGTAGTTGTCACGTGCTACATATTTCTGGTTTTATCTTCGCTGTTCGTTCAAGTGATGATTTCGCAAGTTTTATCCAACTATTCAAGCACGAATTAGGCCCATTGATTGGGCTTCATATATGCCACTTTCTATTTGAAAAAATACACGACCATCTCCCAAATCGTACCCAAGTGTATGCTTTTCTCCATTTGAAAAAAAAAACTACTACGTATTGCAGAAGAGGGAGGCCCACGAGGACCCCAAGATCAGATGGTTGATCAGCCCAGGTCCAAATAGAATTTCCTTGTTCTGTCCAGAGCGATTTCCACGCTGTTAATTTTGCCGTTTCGCTCTCGCCCTAACCGATACGAGTTCCCCTCTCCGGTTGCGGTGCAACACTATGGGGCAGAGCTCGAAGAAAAAGAAGAAGCGCGGAGGCGGAGGCGGAGGCGGAGGCCGTCGCCCTCCTTTCAAGGATCATAATCATTTCAGTGACACTACTTCCGAATTGATTGATGAGGAGCTTACCGCATTGTAATAGCTGTTTCTTATACATTTCCGAATTTCAGCATGTGTTATATAGCAATTTCCCGATCAATGAAATCTTATGTTCATATTAAACATTGCAGGTCTTGACACCATATACTTACTTTGAGCTTTTGACCTCTATCCTTGTTTATTAGTGCTAATGATGCTCTTAATTAACATAGTAGACGTCATTATCTGATACGCACGACTATTTTCTTCGCTGATCCCTTTTAACTCTCCGAATGCTGGTGATATGTGTTTAATTTTTACTGTTAATGGCTTTCCAAAGGTGCGCAATTTTTCAAGATGATTGCAAAGTCATTTCAGAATCACCTCCTCAAGTTCATGTTAAGCTCAGGTTATGTATGTTATGAGTAACATGATTGAGTCCTGTCATCTTTGTTCTGTCTGTTGCATCTATGTGCTCATTGATTTGGTTGGCAGGCCGTACTCAAAGGACACAGGCTACGAGGGTTCAGATGTTTCTGCTCTGCTTGTGGTAAGGTCCGTGTGCTAGTGGCTCATGGTCTAATTTAGTTTCATTACTTCAATATATGAACCATATAAAAGGCTCAAGGCAACAAACCATATTGATGCTCTTCTGATTTAGTATTTCTTTTTATCAGATATTTACCTGGTTACCCAAACAAATGCCCAAGCCTGAAGATAACACCAGAGATGGGACTATCAGAAGTTGATGCAGATAATCTTCTAAAGTTGCTTCTTGATCAGGTGAGATGCCTACTTGTCCAGCACTCTGGGCTTCATTGGCCATGTAGGGTATGTTGATGACTATGAGATTGAGGAATATGATAGCCTGATAGGGTTCATGGGATGTATAGTTTTGGTTAACGTAGCACTGAAGACACAACTATTTTAATTTTTTTGTAGCTTATGCTTTAATTATAATTAACAGAGAAAGGAACACTTAGTTACATATTCAAGTGGTTTGAATAACTCACAAATTCATTAATTCCTAAATAGAAGGAAGGATAAAAAATCATGTAATATAAGTAAAATATTATTTGCGTTTGATAAAAAAATATTAAGAAAAGGAAGTATTAAGTTAGCAAAATGTACTCTTTTACTGAGAATTAGGTGTTGAAAAACAGAAACATCACAGATACTTTTATAAAAACATTATTCGAAGACACTAAATGGAGAGTGCAAGGTGAGCTATTCATCCTTAGTTCCTTACTGAATGTAGCATACAACTCCCTTCTGTGCCACCTTTCTGTATGTGCTTGTTCCCTCTCTACCTGCCTTGACACGTGTTTCTGAAAGAACTTCCACGAGAAGAAAGATGGAGGACGTCTAGAGACTCCCCTGGCCTTACTGTAGATCAGAGTGTACATAGAAAATTACTGGACTAGATGAAAAGATCTGCATGCAGTTTATTAGGAGAAAGGAAAAGAAATGGAGGGGATAAAGAATCACTGTGGTGGAATGAAAAACAGCAGAAAGTAAAGTTAAAAGACAAATAACAGAATGGTATGCATCTTAAGAAATGATGTAATTGTTGAAAATTATAAAACTACAATAAATTTGGGAACGAAAAGATTCTGAAAACTTTCTATAAAAGAATAGGTAGAGTTTAAAGACTTGTCATGTATTAAGTGTATAAAAGAAAATTTTGGAGACTTACCACGTATTAAATATATAAATTTTTTTTTTTTTGAGTCAAGTGTATAAAAGATTATAATGAAACTATCAATCTTTGATGATGTAATAGAAGATTGGCGAAAGACAAACTCCAACAAACAAATTGAAGTTAACAATAATAAAATCCGAACTTTAAAATTTCACATGCTTTTGTGAAATACTATCATGAGCAGAAGTAAACATTATAATCAATGAGAAATGTTGAAGATTAATGGTCTAGATGACATTTCACTCATGGAAGTGATCAGAAAAAGTTGGGATAAGATGGCTTACAAGCTTATATTATGTAGTTATGAGAATTAAGAGGATGCTTATAAATGAAGATAAAGTGTACACGCAAAGAGGAGATGTGCAACACTTTGCATATTATGCCATTATGGAGATATTAAACTAATCAATCACAAGTGTAAACCCCTGGAAAAGGCTATTAGAAACAAAATCAAAAGGACTATTAATCCAGCAAACAAATTAGCTTTAACAATGGAATTTTTGCAAATTTTATCAGAAAGATAAACAAGAATTACACGATTTATTATTTAAACAAGCATAGGCGAGTTAATCGAGTTAGAATGTGGTTAGAATTGGAAAAGAAAAGGATAAGGATAACTTATGTAGAGGTTATACATATTTGTATAAAAATTAACATATCTAATCTGCTAGCAGGAATATCAGTTAAATTTTCAAGACAACAGGTTTTACGAGGGATTTGTTTCCAGCCTTTACCTCTTTTCTTTGTGAATAGCCTATATTACTAAGGATTTTAGTCCTAGAGAGTGTTATATGTAGATGATACGATTTTAACCTTAAAATGAGAGACAAGCTAAAGGTTGGGAGGAACGCATTAGAATTTGAATGTTTTACCATAGTAGAGCTATAACTGATCAAATGAAGTCCCACTTTCGTAATAAAAAGTAATATTAGGATAGGGATAAATTGAGAGAACACAAATTACATGAATTTAAAAGGTTTCAATTGTCAGTTCTAGAAGGAATGAAAAGGGGAATTGATAAAGATGTATTGTATTCAAGTGAGGTGCAGTAGATGGAGAAAATATTTGCGCTTTTTGAAGACCGTGATTGTAAAAAACAGTTTAACATCAAAGACTTTTTATAATCAAATCATGATGGTTCAGTATGATTCATATAACTGATCTCATGCAATGGGTTGTTATTATTAATACTCTAAGGCCATCAATGCTGTATAGTTTAGGGTGTTTGGCAACTGTATGAATATGAATGCTGGAATGTTGAAAGGGCTGTGATATTCGCCCTGCTTTCGATAATTTAGCCTGCATTTTACGATTTCGCTCTTCATTCAAAAAATAAAAGAAACAACAAATACATTACTAGTCTAAAAAAATTATAATTACTAGTATATTCAGTTACATAATTAAATAAAGTCTTTATCCACTAGAATAAAAGCATTCAAAAGCTTAACTTGGCCTGATTTAGGCAGGTTGCTGGTCACCTTGATTCTGCGTGTCATCCCCCAATCCTACCACCATAGTGACACTGCTGTATGCTTCCACACTACCCACTTGGTCATCAAACCGCGTCTTTTACCCGATTGAACACCAATACGCTGCTGATATTTTCATCTTGGAAACAAAGCCACTTGCTTTTTCTGCAGTTTGTTTTCACCTTTGTTTAGCTTTAGTTCCCCTTTGTCAACCTAGCAATTGATGAAAGAATCCTTACAAGTGAAGTGACAACAAAATGGTCGCCGGCGGTGGTGATTTCTGGGTGGGTTTCAGGATGTGCTCACTTTCATCTGATTTTGAAAGTTCTTTATGTTTTTATGATTCAGAGGACAGGATATGCCCACTAATAAAAAACTGTTTTTACCGCCCATCCGTTGGTGCTCCAATTGCTGGGCATTTAGCGCAGCCTACACAAAAGTGCAGGCTGTACTACAGTGCCATTGCAGCCTGCAGTTTTTCAATAATCCAGGCTTAGTTTAGCCCGGACACTTTTTCTGGGGAAAATTGAATCTAGTATTATTTTCGATAACAATTGGTACATAGTTTATCATTCGCATTGGCATTCTCTCTTCTATTTCTCATTGTATTGTTTTTTTTCATCTTATTTATCTGGAGTCATTTTCTATGTTTTTTGTCATTGAATTTTCTATATGTAAAGGAATAAAGAAAAGAATTGGTATAGGTCATGGAAAGGGCAAAATTGGAAGATTTTGATTTTTAGAGCTGTGATTATTGAACTGGATGTGGACACTCTAGATTTCTTTTAGTATGCATTAAAATTATTAGAAACAAGACATGTGCCCTTGACTTGTGCAAAAAAGAAAAGAGACACTGTTGAAATTCGTTTGTATGTAGGAGATCTTCGGAGGCCCTAGTACGGCAGAGAGTAGAGATGTATAACACAAATTAATGGGGTAAGTGGAAGGTGTAAAAATACTTCTCATCAAGCTATAAGAAAAAGGCACTCTGTTTTTAGGCATACACAGAACATAATGTCTTTAACTGAACATGATGATGGGATATGGTCGATATAGCTGACTCCTTTGAGGGTTAAAAGTTTAGAGTTGTTGCTGTCTCTTTTTTTAAAATTAAATTATTCATTTCCAGGCAAATATCAATGCTCGTGAAGGCCGTGTAATGATATACAGTTTAGTAGAGGCTGCTCAAGAATTCCTGTCTGAAGTTATTCCTCAAGCCCGTGTGCATGACTCTGTAAGACTCAACATTCCTTTTGTCTTCGTTTTATTTTCTTGCGGTGTCAACTTTACCTAGTCCTTATCATTTTAGCCACTCTGGTGATGTTATGATTTTCAAATTATCTCTCCGGTGTGAGAATTATGGAAAGAAAGGTAATTCATAGGCCGCGTTGTGGCTCAACAGCTGATATGACCTAACTGCTAATATATGATAGTCATTAACTTGTAAAATGTGGTAATAATGGGGGAAAACTGTTAGTGCAGAGTAACGAGTTATTCTCACCTATTAACCATAATAACTAGTTTAGGTCACATCAATTATGAGAGCCCCTATGGTTTCATCATCCAACTTCTGCATGTGCCAAATACTAAGTTCAAAGATTGTATGAGGATGAATATCTAACCTAATGCATGTCATTGGTGTAAATTTAATACTAGTGAAGGAGGACTGGAGTGAAGGTTGAAAGAAAATGATTTTTGAAGTGTTTCCTCTAGATGTAGGACAGAAAGTGTCCAAATCTTATTCCTACTTAAAGAGTAACATTTTTGTCAATGGACTCCTAGTACAAGTTCTATTCTTTTGGTATAAGCTCTATGTTAAATTTTTTAAAATTGACTTGGCCTACTTACTCCCAATTCAGTCTCTTGCTAGAGGGCTAACCTCAGAGTAACTATCCTCTGCTGCTTGATTGCCAATTGTTAGTTGGTCTAGAACCTCAGTTTCTCTGGTTTTGTTTGCTAGCACACTTCTTCGCTTAGGTGTTCTTATATGTCTGAGCTGATACCACGTGTTTATTTCTTTTAGGCTGTATCTCTGGCAACAGATATGAGTATTCCAATGTCTCAGGAGGCTGTGCATTCTGGTAGCTTGTATCTCTCAAGAAGACCTCTTGTATATGGTTATGTAGATTTATTTAGTGGCTGTGGGGAGTCATGGCATTGGAGTTTCGGGATTGAAGAGACAGCTGGATCTAGTGCTTCAGTACACTCCAATGCACGAGATGGTCACAAAGTACAAAAAGATATTGTACACAACAATATAGAGCAGAATATCAGTCCCGTGGCAGTTCAGAGACCTAGGCAAGAGTTTTCTCATAAACCTTCATCAAATCTGGTCACGCTTGAAGAGGAAGATGAGAGTGATGATGAAATGAAGATTATTGATTCAAGTAAAACGTCATCTAGTGCACCAATGAAGACCGGTGCTATTGGCAAGATAATGGTATTGATGAATATTTTTGATTGAAGATGCATGCAAATGCACATGAATTAATATATAGTTATACTTGCAGATTGTTAATATTTTTTTTACCTTACTAAATCTTTAACCCTGCAAATGTGGTTTAGTGAAGAATTTTCAATATACAAACAGTTTTCACTCTCTTTTTTTTGGGATCAGTATCTTGGGCACCTTTCATTTGAATATAAGAAAAAGTTCTATTAGCACCCTCGTTTGTCTGTAGTAGAGGTAGTGAGTTGATTTAAAATAACTTAAGATGTCTTATTTGACCAGCAAGAACTCCTTCCAAAAAAATTACATGATTAGTCTGGATCGTGGAAAATTGGGTTGCTGCTGGAGATGATGATATAGTTCTTGATCTTGATACCTTTGTTACAATATGAATATATTGTGGCTAAACAATGTCAACAAAAGGAGAAATGATATGAATTATGAACCATAGTGCTGGTAGCCTAGTTGCTTCTTGCTTGATTCCAATGGGGTTCAACTGCAATTGCCTTTTATTTTCCCAGGGGAAGAGACCTATAATACATTTATGTAGAAACTTTAGGTTTTAGGGTCTATCCTACAAAATGGGAGAGAATTTAATCAGGTTGGAACTGATGGGATAAGTGCATCCTCTATACTATGTGATTTCAAGTACCAGTGAATCAGTGATTAGAAAAAGCTTTGTTCATTCATCAATCAACCAATACATGGTTCAAAAAGACCAAAACTGGGATCACCCCTCTAATTATCTGTCTTACACAGCATACTTAGTGACTGTGAAGCAAGAAAACTAAACATGTATCAGCGGCATCACCCATACCCCAGCATCACTGCCACCCATTCTTCAGGTTAAGAAAAATTGACTATCATTGCTGGAAATGAATCTGCCAGACCAATCTGCACTAAATCCTCAATGCTATGTAACTGAAAGAACAGGTGTTCATCTGCTTCCCATTGCTGAGAACACAGATAGCAGTGCTGCTGCTCAATTTGAATCCCAATCCTCCTATCCAGTGTAGCCAGCTTCCCTTTAAACATCATCCACTGGAAGAAACTATGGTTTTGCAGAATTTCTTGTTCCTGATTATCCTTGATTCTGACAATTCCCCCTTAACAAATTATAAGCTCTCCTGATGCTAAACTCTACTAGCCTAGGTTCAATAAATAATGAATGCCCTAAGAAAGAGTGAAAATTTGGGTTGGTGGTTTGGACATGTTCATTGGAGACTAGTAGATGCACAAGTATGGTGCGAAGAAAGTTAGAAAATTTGTCTCATATGAAAAAGAACGGAAGATCCAAAAAGATGTTCAGAAAGGTTATCAAGGGGGCATGATGTATCTATAGTTGATTAAAATTTGCGCTTCTATGCATTACACTTTAGTTTTCTGGGTTTCATGTGTCATCATGGCAGCAAATTATCTTATGCCATGGTCTGTGGCAGTCATCGTTATGCTGATTTGGTTATTTAATTTATTCATTTGCTAGATTTCTGCTTCTGAAATAGCAACATTTTATCGTTATTTTTTATTAACATTGTTTTCTTTTTCTGCTTTTGTTTCCCCCCTTGAGGATGCATATCTGCAAGAGAGTTCATCAGAAACAGAAGGCACTGATCAAGATAGTGAAACCTCGGAATCCATTTCTTCAAAATGTGAAGTTAAAACCCAACTGTCTCAGACCCTGAGAATAGATTTAGTTTTGGTAATTATTCTGTCTAAATCTTTTAGTCTACCTTTCAGTTTTTCAATTTTAGCCGTGAACTGAAGTTGTTGTCCTTCAGGCTCACCTACTTCGCCTTGCTTGCTCACCTAGGGGGGAGCTATCTGATGCGTTGCCGCAAATTGCATCAGAACTGCATGATATGGGGGTCTGAAATTGTGTTTGCATGTCCTTTTGTATATTCTTTTTCTTTGTTTTGCCAGTCGTCTGCTTAACTTGGACTGCATGACTGAGAACTATGTGGTTGCAATGTGTATCTTTAGGTAGTGTCAGAGCGTGTGCAAAGTATGGTCACAGAACCATCTTCGTCATTTGACAAAGCCTTCAATCATGTTTTTCACCACCATATGGTTAGTCATTTTAGTTCATAATCTGCCTTTTACCATACTCCTCTTTCCAAAATAATTAATTTTAAATTTACCAAAAGTTTTGTGCCGTAGATCTCATCAAAGATCAAACAGTTTTGGAGAACTGCTGATGACTTTGAAAGACCAAATTCTTCATCAATGCCAACTTCTCGTTATCTATCTGACTTTGAGGAACTCCAGTCGCTTGGTATACTTTCTAGCTTATTGGCTATGTCTTTCGTCTTATGTGGCTGTATACTTCTGAAATTCAAAGGGATCAGTATTTTATTCCTATTTTTTTGATGAATTAATGACTTATTTCACCTAAACAAGAACTACACGATTCAAAGGACTGTATCCCTATTGCTAAGTGACTAAACCACTGCCTAAGTATCTTGAGGTTTGTTTAGGTACCTGTTTTGTTCCAACTGTGCATATATTTCTTGCTCATTTCCTTGAGACTTTGAGTGCTTATTGTTGTTTAGTTATAGTCTCATTCTTCTTGGTGATCAGAATAAGTGCCTATTGAGGAGTCACAGTCACTAACTGCTGAATATTTGCCTCCCCTAACCAACTCTCCTCAGCCCGAGGCAGCTTGAACATATCATCCAGTTTGGCAACTCCTGTCTACTAAAACCTTGAGAGCCCAACCATTCACAAAATTAAAGTACTGGCTAACCAAGAACTTAAAGAGTCTTCCAAACCCGATAATGATGAAACCCCCAACTTCTGCAGCGTTTCACATAACAAAGTAATGATGATCAAGCTTTCCCAGAATCCTCAGGACTACCATTATATGTGGAAAGTGATATCTCCTTCTGTCACAGGCACTAGTTATTTGCTTCAAAGGATAAATTCAAGCAATATCTTCTACCTTCAACAGGCACTTTCGAGATTCTCTGGCTGCATTTAGATATGCTACCCTCTAGTGAATCTTGCAGGTCATTGTCTGAGAAAGCAACGACAAACCTTTTCATATCCCATTTCATGATGGTGATATCAACTCTTATAGAATGTTTGATTTCTTCTGTGAGAAACTGATCCCTGCAAAGTAATTATTCTTATCAAGTTTCAGAAAATTAATCAAAGAATCTCTAGCCCTTATTATAGAATGCTTTTGCAAATTCGTCTTTTACAAATTTGTCTTTTGTTATGCTTTTGCAAAGAGTCCTTCCACTGTTAAACTTACTTCCTGGCTTCACATAGTAATGAAGGTCAACTTTTGTTATGTAAAACAGACTTTTCCATTTTCCTGGGCTAGGTTTAACTAAAATCTATATTAAATTTTCAAACCATTGATTATTATTATCATCCGTTATTTTTAAATGTGTGCAATAGCTGGCTGCTAGGATCTGAACCTGATATAGGAAATTTGTTTCACTTTTATGTGTATGTACTTACCCTCTTTCTCCTTTCAGGTCATGGAGGATTTGGTCATGTTGTTCTGTGTAAGAATAAGATAGATGGAAGGCAGTATGCCGTAAAGAAGATTCAGTTAAAGGACAAGAGCCCACCAATAAATGATCGCATATTGAGGTTACTATTTCATAGTGTTTGCTTTTGTTTCTTTGTCCTGAAACTTTCATCGACATGGAAAGGGCAAAAGGGTCATTGTGGCTTAAAGCAAACTATTTCATATGTATCTGCAATTGTCTCTTTTCATATGAAGTAATCTTATAATATATTTGCCGCGTCTTCTAATCTTAACACAATAAACAGTTCAAATCAGAGCTCAGATGAATGAAATTCTAAAGATTCCTTCATTTTCACAATTATTTAGTTAGTTTGTTGGTACTCACTCCCCAATTAGACGTTTGTTTCATGACCTACTCTTTTATCTGTTCTTGTGGATATGGAAACATGTACTAATGTGTAAATTCTGAAGTAGTTATGGATATAGAAGAATAGTCAGATTTGAGTTAACCTTTGTTGATCTAATGCTGTTTTGATGCTAAGACCAACCTCCCCAATGGGAATCACTCCTGGTGAGTCTGGGCGTGGTTCCTATCAATTCTTATTCCTCCTGCTTTTTCTTTGTTAGTTTTCCCAATTTCTTAAACCACCTTAAATCTTTGAATGCCGGTCTCTTTGAGCTCTGAACGTGCTAGACTACTGTAATCACTCTTTGTTCTCTGTATTGAACTTAATGCCAGTGACAAAATGCGGAAAGATGCAGTGTATGGCAATATTCGGAATATTTTTATGGTTGGATGTATTTTGTCCATAGATTATGTGAAGAAAGCCTTTGCAAATTGGTCTCTGGTCTCATTATTTCATAATTATCGCTTTCAAAAAGATAATAATTGTCTAGAGAGTTCGCATGATGGCATATTAGTTCTCTATCTCCTAATGATGGAAAATGATTCATTACCGAGATATGGTAAAATCATCTGCTGTAGGTTACAGTTGCAGGAGATTTAGTTTCCAGCAGTGCTACTCTTTTTCCGACTTGTAGTTTGAAATATTGCTGAAATGCTAGGCTGATTAATTGGTGAAAAAAATATTTGTGAAAGATAAGAGTCACATTTCATGGGTTGGCGATCCATCAACTCTCTGTTTGAAACTTTCTGTCACTAATAAATGGTGTACTCTCTCTGTTTTGTTATTTATGACACACTTACTATAAATGGATGTTTTCTTTTATTTGACACTCTTTCCATTTTTGGAAAGATTTTTTCAATTTCATCCACTCATTCTACTTTTTACTTTCTAAATTCAATTTAATCCATTCATTTTCTTCACCTAAATCCAAACATCTAAACCTATGGTGCCATAAATAGAAAAACAGAGGGAGGAGTAAAGGTGGAAACAAAATTGTTGTGAGAGTTTATTTGCCACCTTTTCAAAAAAAACTGCAAGAAACCAAAATGAGTAAATCTGCCATAGAACCAAACAAAATTTTAAAAACTCCCAATTCTTTCTCCCTCTACGTGTCCTACCATCCATAAATATTGGTTGATACAACTTGACTTTTTGGAACAATTTAAAAATACCAACCAAACATACACTAACAGATTCGTTACGTTTTTATTTCATTTCCCATTCTGATTCCCCCAACCAAACAGCCCATGTTCCCAAGTCTAAATCGATTACTTAATATTTAAAGGGTGTGGGCCGAAGCTCTTTCGAAAATGAGAAGAAACAATAGTGACAATTCGAAGAATAATCAACTGATTGTTGGAGTGTGAAAAGGAAAGAAAAACAGTGCCACACACTTGTAACCACCTAGAGTTTTTCAGCCACCAGATCTTACTAAAATCGTGCATGCATGTGTCCGATGGCGATTGAAAAAGAATACAACATGAATTATTGATAAACCTAGTCTTAAGTTCTTCGAACCAAAAACCCTAAACAGAGAGAGGCAGTGCTAGACTATCCTCGGACGAAGATTTAGTCAAAAAACGACTTCAAGATATGATCCATATATCCGACTGGTGTGTTATTCTGAGACAAAGAAGGAAATGGCTAGGTTCCCATTTCCAGTTCTATTAGTCTTTCTTCCCAGTCCTAGACATGATAAAAAAGTACTGGACCCTACCCTTGTCTTTCAGAATCAGATTTTTTCAAGTGTGGCAATAAAGTTGATTACTTGCCTTAGATGGGATCTATGGCTTGACGGTAAAGCAGGGATCATTCTTCTTCATGTAATTTATACAAATAGTTCAAACAAAAAGAATCAAAACCAATAGGTAGATGCTAATTCAATTACCTCATTTGCAATAGTCCACTGCATATCTATTGGCAATTGGATGAACTCATCAAACTTCGTTCCTACCAACACAGGGATTGCTGTCTGCGTAGCCAAAATCAACCAAAACAATTGCCCGAATCAGAAATAAAAAACCTCACAGAAACACGAAAAATGGCATAAGTTTATTGCCGTACAATGTCAATGCGTACCTGATTCCATTTTCTGGCTTGCGTGTACCATCTGCTAACACTGCAAACGACATTCAATATTATTAAACTTCAAATGAACCAATTCAGCAAATGATCAATGCGTTCGAACTTCATACCTATTCAATGTACATCGACTAGTTAGATCAAACATGAATATGATCGCCACGGAATCCTTACAAGCCTCAGGAATGTGAGATTGTGCAGAACTGTCTCCTGCATCATTGCAACCCACCAATGTCAACACTGTTTCCACACACACACATATATGGGCAGAGGAAAATGCATACCATTAACTTCCCAAATGCGGTAAGAAATCCTAGCACCCCGCACAGATAATGTCTTGTCCATCTGATTAATCCCTGAAAATTCAGTGTGTTCCCCTCCATTCGCCTTCCCTAAGTACTTCGCCTAACATCAATCGCACCAAAATGACCAAAAATTAGGAACAATTCCGTGTCACAAATGGGGCGTTGGCAATTAAAATAGGAGCGTACTCACCAGAAAACTAGTTTTTCCGATTTGGCAATCGCCC
Source organism: Rubia tinctorum (assembly GCA_032355605.1). Lineage (NCBI taxonomy): Eukaryota > Viridiplantae > Streptophyta > Magnoliopsida > Gentianales > Rubiaceae > Rubia > Rubia tinctorum. The sequence goes on along the minus strand of JAULKM010000003.1, from coordinate 3,524,552 downwards.
AAGAGGCTGATCTTGAGGGGAACCAAGTCGGAGGTAGACTCGCGGGGGGCGGCATCGAGCTGGGTCGGGGCGGGCTCGAGGGACTGAAGCTCACC
>JAULKM010000003.1:3504192-3524357 GCA_032355605.1 Rubia tinctorum | reverse complement strand
TCTACATTCAATTTCATCCATTCATTTTCTTCACCTAAATCCAAGCACCTAAACCTATGGTGCCATAAATAGAAAAACAAAGGGAGTGTGCTTTTGATTTATTCTGTGTTTCAACTTAATTGTCTGTTTATGGTTTCTAACACTGACAGTAAACATTTCTAGATATGACTTGAAGACGCTTCCCTGTAATAAAAAGTAAATACAACGATGTGTCTCAATTAAATACAATGGTGAGATATTCCATATTAGCTAATTCCACATGGTGGGGAAAAAGACTAGTTTTCCTTTCTTGTATATGTGCTTCCCTGTGACTCTACCAGCAGCTCTAGAAGTTAATCGTTTATCGAAAGATCTTAATTGTTTTTAGTTTGTAATACACTGGTTATTTTAACATTGTGAGTTTGGTCCATTCTTTTTTGACCATTTTGTGATCTCTAGGGAAGTTGCTACTCTGTCTCGCCTGCAGCACCAACATGTTGTGCGCTACTACCAAGTGAGATTCTACATGTTGCCTGGTGTACTAAATTTATCTTCTCATCGATTTTCACTTTGCTGAAGTCATTAGCACATATCCAGTTTTAAATTTCTAATTTTCTTATTCCCGGTGATGGATGATTAATGGAATGATTTCAGGCATGGTTTGAAACAGGACTTGCTGGCGGCTTTGGTGATGGTACCCTGGGTTCAAAGACAACCATTAGTTCAACTTTCAGCTACATGGATGGATCATCATCAAATACACCTGAAAATAATCTCGAGTCAACTTACTTGTATATTCAAATGGAATACTGCCCAAGGTTAGAATCTCCTTATTGTTTCAACTTAGGCTAAATGGAAAATGAGAATCAAGAAATAGATAAACATCTGAATCACCCTCTTTTTCATGAAAAAATGTCCTACTTCAGCTGAGTGGCCGGAATCCTTATTAACAACAAAGAAATAGGATCTGAGTCATTTTTTCTTCTTCAAGAGTTGCATGACGTAACTTTACTCTGGATTGTGAAAGGTTTGAAGGTCATTCATCTGGTGCCCATTGTTCTCTCAAATTATTGTTTTTTTAATCTGATAGGTTTAGGATTCAAGATTAATTTATCATACCATGCTTTGGGCTGCGTCACAGTGTAAACCTGTATTGATGATATTTCTCTGCTTGTTTTCCTCAATAATACTAGACTTCTTGGTCCACACTATTACTGTTTATATTCTTCATGGTTCTGATTGAATATTTGACATTTTTAAGTGTCATTGGAAGTGTTTCTTGGTGATTCAACTGCTGTGGATTTGAGAATATTAACGGATTCATGAAATCATAATCTGTAATCGAACACGAACAAAAAATGAGAGTAGCGGAGAAGAGAATGGCTAGGTGGATGGTGGACATACTAGGTTAGATAGAATACGTAATGAAACTATTATAATCGAAGTTGGAGTGGCACCAATAGATTAAAAAAAGAAGAGAAACATATCTAAGATGTTTGGACATATATGTAGGAGACTATTAGAAGCCCAGGTAGGATTTTAAGGACAAAAAGAACCACTAAAACAAATAAAAGAGGCAGAGGTAAAAAGACATGGAAACAGACAATAAAGAAGGATATGATGTATTTAAATATAATTGAAGCTATGTATCTTAACCGAGGACGATGGCGGGATATGATGTATATATTCCACCCCACATAGTGGTATAAGGGCCTCGTTGTTATTGCTTCTGTGTAGCATGTGCTTAACAATCTCAAGCAGGGGCACTCACCTTGGGCGTGTGGCTGTGAACTTAAGTTTTTGTTTTCTAACTACTAAAACCATCTATAGTTTACCCCAACCCTCTCTCCCTCTCTGCTTTTTTTGTTAATTCTATTCTTGTTATTGTTTTGCTTTAGTAATTTAACAACCATATTTCAACAGGACACTCCGACAAATGTTTGAGTCTTATGATCACTTTGATAGAGAACTTGCATGGCACTTATTTCGCCAAATAGTTGAAGGCCTGGTGCACATACATGACCAAGGAATCATTCATCGTGACTTGACACCTAGCAACATCTTTTTTGATGCTCGTAATGAAATTAAAATTGGGGATTTTGGCCTAGGTAAGGAATTCTTCTATTTTCCGAATTCTGATGACTTCAACTTGTAATCCTGAAGCATATTATGCACTCATTCATGATCATTTGAAAAATAAGAACAAATAGCTGAAGGTTACTGCCATTTAAGCAAATATACAAGCCGGTGGAGTTTCTTAAGAATTGAGGGAATGTATCTTCTGAAAATATATTATTTTACCGGTCAGTTGGACTGAGTTAGAAAGATTAGTTTGTTTTGTTAATTAGTTTACTACTATTAGATAAATAAAATATCTACAATAGTAGAATTGAAGGTAAGTTTGTGCTTTTCTGACACTGATATATGATGCATCTAGTGTCACATGTTGGCCCTTTTCAGTTATTAGATCACATGTTACTGTGGGCATTAAAAACCATATATTTGAAACATATAATTTATTTATGGGCTCGAAATATCCATTGCGTTTTCTCCTCTGTGACAACTCTATGCAGCTTAATGAAAAATTCTGTGTACAAGGTACTTTATCATACTGCTATGTTTCTGTAGGTTTTCTGCTCATTTGTTATATATTGATGGTCGCTGAAATATTCTATCATATTGAATATAATGTCAAACTTTTTGTCAGTAATGGAATATGAATTTAATCCTTTTTGATTCATTCAACATTTAATCCTGGTCATTGGGATTTTCCTTTCATGTTGAATTTAAGGTTTGGCATAGCCATTTTTCACAAATATAAGTCCTCAAATCACTTTGTGCAAAAACCTAGATTGTAAATCTCTATCTGATATTCTTTGGGTTGTTTGATTCTCCCTTAATAACTATCGGAATCTTCTTTTCCTGCTTGGTGTTATGTTAACTATCGTGGCCTTCATAACTATCATGAATCCCTATCTGATATCTTCTCTTCCTCCTTTTCCTGCTTGGTAAAATTACTACCTCTGACAGCTATGTATCACGGAAAAAAGAATGCTGTGGTTAACACTACAATTTATTGACCTTTTGAATTTCAGCCAAGTTCTTGAGGCTGGAACAAGTGGAACAGGACATCGATGCCATGGAAGCAGTTGGAGTTTCGGTTGACGGTACTGGCCAAGTTGGTACTTACTTCTACACTGCACCGGAAATAGAGCAAGGGTGGCCAAGAATTAATGAGAAGGTACACCTTTGCCTTTGGTTGCGTAAACAGGCCTAATTTACACAAAATAGTTGTATTGTGATTTCACTACATATCTGCAAGATCTTATAGGTTGATATGTTCAGTTTGGGAGTTATTTTCCTTGAGCTCTGGCACCCATTTGGCACAGCAATGGAAAGACATGTTCTTCTCTCTGATTTGAAGCAAAAGGGAGAACTTCCTTCCACCTGGGTTTCTGAATTTCCAGAGCAGGCTTCCTTGTTGAGGCGGTTGATGTCATCTAGTCCATCAGAGCGTCCATCTGCAACAGAACTTCAGCATGCTTTTCCTCCTAGAATGGAGTATGAGCTCTTGGACAGTAAGTATTTTCATATGAGTTGTCCCTTGTATGAGCTTTAGAAAGTGAAGGAGATTTAAGATATGGATGATTGACTTTGTACTGATCTAATGGCTAAATTTTTGGCACAATGGTGTTGCAATTTTAAGCATGAGATTAGTGGGTATTCTAAGTTCAGAGATTATTGGAATTCTTATCTGTCTCCATCTCAAAATCAATTGGCATTGTTGAACTTACCCAATCCTATCAAATGGAACATTTGTTCCTCAATTAACATGTATGGGACTTTTCGGTGCCTCCTCAGCTGCATGGCCTATGAGTCCCCAACTAATGTTACTATAAGCCCCCAGATTTTTGGCACAATGCTGTTCCTTAAATGTTGCATGTTTCTGATACCATGTTACAGTATACTAAACAATCTTCTAACGTGTGGAGCTATTCCCAGGATCATGGTAAATGGATAATTACTTCCACAGACAGTTTATGTGGAAAGTTTCATGCCTCTTGTACTTCCACAGAGACTAAACATTTTGTAGTTTGGATTAATTTGCGAAATAAGGATGCTTGCTTTCCTCCAATCTGCTACCGTAATCTGCAATATCTCCCTGAATTTGTATGGCTGAGTGTGGACAGTCATTTGTTTTCAAATTTGTTTTGGTAATGTTTCAAATGTAAGCTTCCTTGGGAAACTGAGATGATATTATAAAATATTGATTGAGATGGAAAATGTGAAATGGTGAATATATTGAATGGGTGTATGTGTACAGCTGTAACTTATAATGTTCAGAGTTTATGGTTGGATCACAGCTTGAATGCTGATGTTTTTGTTTCTTCAGTCTTGGGAAATGGATTGAATCAAAATTCTTTTGTTGCTCATTTCAATATAACCAGGAGTATTTTTTAGTATGACTCTGCTCACCTTTATTTCTGAATATGAGTTGAACTTCTGAATATGCCGTAGATTGTGATCAATTCTAATTTTTCCGTGCCACACTAATGTACACACTTAGAACAAGAAATGAGTAGAATGTGTGGAAGATATGTAGGGCGAGAATGAAAAAATGAAATTAAACAAATTAATATATATGAGTGGATGAGAAGTTGGAGAATTTGAAAAATGGGGTTTTTGAACAGTAAAAACTTGCCAAAATAGGAAATAAAGAAAGTGTGCACTCTAATGTGAGATGAACTAAGAAGCTAAGGTGCATTTTAGTTTGGACCAGAGTATTTGGTACATATGTTTTTTAAGTTTTCATGGGCACTATTGCTAATGATTATGTTTGGTTTGTTTTTTGGAATGAGATCAAATAAATTTTTCCCCTCATTTGTCATTAATATAACTATGAATGTCTCTTAAGTGTACTTTTTCTCATCATTCAGTTTGATTATTATGTTTTATTTTGCATTAGAGTATTGATCAATTCTATCTTGGTATGGTTTTGCTCACCTTAATGTTTGAATCTGAGTTGGATTTTGAGCAATGCTGTGTGATAAATATTAATTTTATCACTGCTTAAACATTTTTTTTGTCTGATGTAGATTTCTCCTACATGTGGATGGCAATGATATATCTTTTCGTTACATCAAAGACCGTTATTTTCTTTCACATTAACTTCCCATGTTTCAATTTCTTAGCTGTTTATGTAGTTTATCTCTATCTCTCACTTTCGAAGTTACTAAAGACACATACAGTTTTGGTGCTTTCCTGTACATTACGCTTTAAAATTGTTCGTTTCTCTTATTATTCTTTTTTAAAGCTGGTTAAGTTTGACAATTCAATTTTGGCACTAGTTAAATTTTATTCATTTGTGTCGATGGAAATAATATCTGTGATGACCTGTAGGTTTCATTATTAGAATCATTTATGAGAATCTTCTCTTTTTGAAACTCAGATATTCTTCGAACGATCCATACATCTGAAGACACCGGTGTTTATGACAAAATTGTCAATTCTATATTTGATGAGTCATTGGGCGGCGCCGAGCATGAGAGAGTTGGAAGATTGAAATTAGTTGGAGGTGATACTTCTCCCGTCTTGCTCACAGAGGTCAAAACTGCTCACCGTGACCAGGTTATTGAGGTGGCGGCTAGAGTGTTCAGACAGCATTGTGCAAAGCATTTAGAGACCATCTCAATGCGAGTATTGGGAGATTGTCCCCAGCTTAGTAGGTCTCTTTCTCGTTATCCTTTTCTGTTGTTTCATATTATTGTATTTCTGTTTTTTAGTTTGAGGACTCATTTTATTTTTCAATATGGAAGGAGTACCGTGAAGCTCTTGACTCAAGGAGGCGACATGATTGAGCTTTGCCATGAGCTACGCTTACCATTTGTGAAATGGCTCATTGCAAATCAGGTATTTATTTTCATTTTTTTGAATAATTTTAACTGTAACTGGAAGGTTAGTATCTCATTCAAAAGGATGTTGTCTCGATGTACTAATTTTTGTGCAGCATAGTTCATGCTTTCACTTTACCGTCATGTCTTCGGTCTGGTCGGGATGCTGCATGTATGTCACCGTGAAGTTTATGGTCATTATTTATATCTAACAATCAAATAATGGTATTCTGATAGTTATTTAATGGAATCCTCATACTTCACCTTGGAAACGGGTTACCATCCAACGATTCCTTTCAACTAAAGATTCTCATGTAAATGTCATCCTGACTGTAATTGGCCCGCCTCATTACCTAAATGGGTTATTATATTGTCGCTGCATTGCTTATTAGTGGGTCTGGTCTTCTGTCTTTACTACATTTTGTCCCCCTTGGATATTACTAATTTATTTGTCATGCTGTGTATGTTAAACCGACAAAGCTATATTTAAAGAGTTCATCTCTTGAAAGACGGTCTTTCCATAAGTTATGAAAAGACCAAGGTTTGAGCTGTAAATTTGAAGAAATCAAAATAAAATTTTCGGGTTGCATTAATCGGGTCATAAACCTATCACTCTTAAATGTTGCATAATAAAATTTTAATATTACAACTAAAATCTTTTAACTTTTTATAATTCCAATTCAACCCCGTCTTTCTATATGTCTATGGAAAGACGATTTTTCCCAAAACTTTTCCTATTCCATATATTCTCAACGTTGTTATTTTCTCCGAATTTATCATGGTCTAATTGCAAATGGTTTCGAGGTGAAATTGTACAGCTACTGATCATTATGTTTATCTTTTAAGAAAATGATTAATTGCTAAGTTTGTTGGCTTATAATTAACGCCAGCATGGATAGGGTAACGTATCATCCTGACTTCACCTAAACTGAAAAGAAAATCTTTGTTGGGCTGGATATAATTTCAAGTGTTTTTATCATTTCGATAATTACTTCTTTTTGTGAAATTAATGATGACTTGTTTTGATGTAAAGCAAGTCCTACTAAGCTGTGAAACCCCTGCCTGTATCCCTAACCACAGGCCTTTAACTGAAGTATACAATGACACAAATGCATAAACCAAACAATTTACTAACATTTCTTGCACAATCTGAAAGAAAAGAAAACGCATTTCGATCAATTTTAGAAAAATGGTTTGTGAATGAAATATAATTTCATTTTTTTATATTCCAAATTTTATCGAAAAAAATAAATGTAAATATTAGAGGGGCATCAAATATGACAAATAGGGGACAGAGGGAATACATGAAACTTTTCCCTAAACACCGGATGGAAAATTTTATATTTGAGGGTGAGGAACTGGTTAAATTTTAACATGCGGTAAGTTAGTGAGATCAAACTCTAATTCCATGTTTGTTTCTTCATTTTCTTTGTTTACCACTGATTAAAATTTAACCGACTCCTCACCCTTACATATATATATATATATGTCATTCCCCCACATAAAAAATTTACTGCACACCCGAACAATTGAGGCTATCATTATATATTTTTAGGTTAGTACTATAATTTTTAATTCCAACATTGTACCTTTTAGTTTAAGTACTTTTTTTACAAGTTAAAAGGAGAATTACATTGTTTAGAATCATCCTAACATAAATCTTATCAGGCACCAATACTATAGTGCCACATGAACGTTAATTAAGATTTGATTGGTCTATGTAAAATTTAAGTACTTGCTTTAAATAGCTAAACATTAACTGATGGATGCATAAATCCTTGTGGAAAATCATTATAGAAGTAGCCTAAACAAGAACTATTTAAAGATGACATGTCTTCAAATGATTGTTGCTTGAAAAACTTTTATGTCAGACTGATTTTGACAAATATTTTTCTCAAAATTAAATATATATTTCTTATAAAATATTTTTTAAAATATTTTGATATTCAAACATATCTTGTTACCTGTTTAATTTACCATATCTAATATTCTCTCCGTCCCAAAATTAATGGTACAATTGATTTTTTCCAAGTCAAATTTGAAATTTTTTGACCCTGAATAAAAATTAATGTATACATAATAAAAGTATCAAGTGAGATCTTGTTAGATTCATCTTAATATTAATTTTCTAAATATTAGTTTTTATTTGAAATTATTATATGTAGTTAAGTGATATTAACAACCAAATATAATCATTGAAAACTGTGAAAAATCAATTGTGTCATTAATCTTGGGACAGGGAGTATTAAAATTATAATTTAAGAGACCATTTAATTTACTGAAAAAATCTCAGTACATGTTTTATATATAGGGTTTTTTTTGTCTAAATTGCACTAAAAGTTAAATAAATTGAGAGATGATAATCCACATTAATAGTATTATTTTCTTAATGTTGATTTTGCAGAAGTTACTACAGGTGCACACACAATAATTGTCGGGTGAAGAAAAGAGTGGAGAGACTATCTGAAGATTGTCGAATGGTGATAACAACCTATGAAGGTAGACACAACCACTCTCCTTGCGACGATTCCAACTCCTCGGAACATGAATGTTTTACGTCTTTTTAATTAATATAATATTTTTAAAATATTTTATTAGCTAGCGTAAAAACTAGTGAGCTTAAGCTATTATTTCTCCATGGTTGTTTAGTTAGTTCATTGTTCAAGGTGAGTAAATAGCTAGCTAGCTAGCTAGTGAAATACGGCGAGTATATAATTTTAATTAAGTTTATTTATGTCTAGAAATTATGATGCCACCAATTGATTGATTTTTGTGATCGTGATCGAGTAAAATGGGCATTTTACTCAGAAATGATTTACCCCCTCCATTCACTTGCATCTGCACATTTATTATTTAGCAGTTAAATTTGTCAAACTTTGACCACGCACTACAACACAAAAGAGATATAAGGATGTTTATATAGGGATGCTTGTACAAAAAGCGTCCCAATAAATGTATATTAGGACGCTTATGAATTAAACGTCCCAAAATTGTGTGACATATGTTGAAAGCGTTTTAATAGAGCATGTAATTAGGACATTACAAAATGACCCAATATAAAAAAAAGGGACATTTATAAGCGTCCTAATAGATATATATTAGGATACTTATAAATTAAACGCCCAAAGATAATATAATAGGATGCATAGAAGCAACCATATATCTTACTATAGGGTCTCTTAATATAGCGACCCATGATCTATAGGGACTAACGATAACGGGTCGTTTAAGTGACGCTTTTAAAAGCGTCCTATCAATGGAAGCGTCCCAATAGAGACCTATTGGGACGCATTTTAGCATCACAATAGCATGTTTGTGTTGTAGTGACGTATTCAAATAGATATATGAACAATAATATTATTATATGAGATTTTACTAAATCCGTCGTAACATTTAGTTTTTAAATATCATATATTTATGCATCATTGTTGTCCATAAATACATATATTTACAATCAAACAATTTTTTAGATACAGTAAAAATAATTATATGTAAATTCCTCTTATAGGGAGGGAGTTGCAATGTTTTGCTTGGCGTTGAATGATTTCAAGTGGATGGAAGAAACATAATTTCAAATGAATTAAAAGAGACAGGAATTCAAGATTCCGTGAAATCCGGGCTGTTTTTAATGAATTCGCATTAGGTCACATTGCAACGTATATGAGTCAGTGTCAACACAAGTTATAACAAGAGTAGAGATCAATTAAAATTTTCAGAAAGTATCTAATGTAATCTCCAATCTTTAAACAATTTTATCTAAAGCCGTTGTTTCACAATAAAATTGAATGAGTTCATCTTAACCAAATTTTATTATACAATTTTTAAAACTTATAAATTTTTTTATAATTTATGTGACTATTGTAGTCTCTCTCTTTTTATTTATGTTGAAATGAAAACAGTAACCTTCGATCGTTTTTTTTACTAATCGTTACTACTATTTGTTGCTGTTGTCTAATGATGTACACACGCCATGCATTTGCACGAGCAAGAAACTAATGGAATTATTATTGCATGCATGATGCATCTGTAGTACAAATCACATGAATGCAGAATCTGGACTACAACAAAAATAGAGGAAATGTTTTGATTTTTAATTTTATTTAAATGGGGAAAAGAGAAATAAAAAACGAAATGATGATTATTTTGAGTGAAGAAGTAGCTTTAACAAAAAAAACAAAAAAAAAACCGCGTGGAAGGACAGTTTGCATTGGAAAAGAGAAGATTATTGGAATCAAATGATTCTTTGCTTGAGACGTTATTTCAAAGGATATATAATGATGGTTGATTCATAATTGGAACTTTTGAGAGCAAAAAAAGGAGAGAGAACCTGTAGAACTAATAAAAACCCTTTTTGACTTTGTAATTCCTAAATGCTCCTCCGTCAGTGTAATTTAAGTGTGTTTTTGGGGCACATTTTCAACTGCCTCGTTCTTATCTCGTCCAACTTTTCACAACCAACTTCTGTGGTAGGTTGACACTTGGATTAATTCGATTGCTTTTGCACATAAAAAAAAGAAGAATAATAGACATTAACGACGGACAGCGGCAGTCAAAAAAAGTATAAAATTGCAGTTTTAAACCATCGTCTCTGATGCAAGGCGAATGGCGACGGAAATTGAATAAGCGATGGATCGCCGTAAAAGTTTGAGACGGTTTTAAACGTAACTTTTACGTTCGAAGTCAAATCAGGCGAGTCCGGATGCGTTGGAACTGTCTGGACGAGTAGATCAAAGTTCTTGCTAAAGCGGGGATTTGGGGTCCGTTTCGCCATTTGAGGTCGTTTACGGTCTCAAAACGATAATTTACTATTTTTGAGTGTTTTTCAATTTTCTTTTTATTTCGGAAATAGTTCCGAATTTCCTTTTTTATTATTCCAGGGTTTCATTTTAGTATTTAAAAATCTCTTGTATTATTCGGATATTTTCTCATTCATAATACTATTTTCGAGATTATTTTCTCTCTAGTGGATTCCAGAACCAAAACCTAGGGTTTGGTGCTTGCAGACTTTAATTGTTCTTCAAGATTCGTTCTTGCGGATCTCTTTGATATTCTAATTGCGTCAATTGGTATTAGAGTAGGCTTTTCCCTGACCTTTTCCATTGATTCACGATGAGTGATCAAAAATTAACCAAGGCGGAAGGGAATGCGATTATTGCATCACTGACTGTGTTGAGTAGGCAGATGGAGGCATTGTCAACGCGAGTGGAGACTATGAGCAATGGCGAGCGATCGGTCTGGAGGAATCTAAGGGGGAAGAATGTTTTCGATGATTCATCAAGTTCGAATGATGAATTAACCGAAACGAAAACTGTGACAAACTAGGGAATTTGAAGGAACAATCCTGAGTATCAGGTTAAGGCTGACATCCCCTTCTTTTATGGATCCATGGGCGTAGAGGAGTTGCTGGATTAGCATATCGAAGTGGATCATTTTTTCGAGGTCATGGAAATTCCCGAGGAGAAGAAAAATCAAGATAGTCGCGGTTAAGTTGAAGAGTATGACTTATGTGTGGTGGGATAGACTGGCTGACTCAAGGGGCAAGCGAAATAAGAATCCGATCAGATCTCATTGAAAGATGAAGCAGTTGATGCTAGATCAATTTTTTCCAGTTGATTATGAGAAAATTTTGTACAAGATGTACATTGAATGCTCCCAAGGAAGGAAGTTAGTTCAGGAATAAATGGCTGAATTTATGTGTTACAATGAACGCAATGAACTTTGCGAGTCTGAGAATCAGAAAGTGGCTAGGTATATCAGTGGCCTAAAACCTTCAATTCAAGAGAAGATGGGGTTACAGACCGTGTGGACTGTGACCGAGGCTCAAACATTTGCCATGAAAGCAGAGATGATGGAGAATTCCCCTCGTGGCGGAAGTGATAGCTATTCTAGCGTTCAAAACTTCAATCCCAAAGCAATTTTGAGTCGTTCGGGAGTAAGGAGAAGACAGTGGTAACCAGGGATTCTAACCTTAGTACTGGTGGGGTGATCCAGGTGGTGCGCCGGACAAGAAAGTGTTCCCAGCCAGGGCACCAGTGCAGAGATAGCCTAACTCGTATTCTAAGCCATGTGGTGAAAAGTGTTTTTGTTGTGGTGCATGTCGAATGTTTGCCCATTACGGACCATGGCTCTTCTTGAAGAAGATGGCGAGGACGATGCAATGGATGAGTATGAAGGAGTTGAATTCACCGAAGAGGAAACAATTGAGAAAGTCAACATTGTGTTACAAAAGATTTTGTTTTCATCCAAGGACGAGGGGCAGCGTAAGAATATTTTCAGAACCCACTGTTCGATTAATAATAAGTTGTGCAATTTAATTGTGAATAATGGTAGTTCTGAAAATCTTGTTTCTGCGAAATTAGTTGAGTATATGAAATTACCCACTGAGCCTCATGAAAAACCTTATACCTTAGGTTGGGTTAGTAAGGGTAATCAGGTTAGGGTGCCGTTAAATTGGGAAGCATTACAGGGAGAACGTGATATGTGATATACTGGATATGGATGTGTGTCATGTGTTGTTGGGGCGGCATTGGAAGTTTGATAATGAAGTTACGCACAAGGGGCGTGACAACGTCATGTTTGCATGTGGCAGGCATAAGATTGCTATGACTCCTGTTCAGCGTTTTGACAATGTGGCGGGAAGTAAGCAGTTGAGTTTTCTGGTTATGACATGAGGTGAAGAGGAAATTGATGAGGCTGTTGCTGAAGTTGACTGTTTTTATTCCGTGGTGATAAAGGGGTTGCTGAGTGCTAAGAAGGAGGAGGCCCTGATTCCAGTGAAAGTGCAGATTGATTTGGTTCTCGGTTCTAGCTTTCCAAACCTCCCATAATCGTATGAGTTTGAAGGAGAATGAGATTTCAAGAGAACAGATTGAAGACTTGCTGAAGAAAGGGTTCATTCGTGAGAGTATGAGTCCTTGTGCGGTTCATGTTCTTCTTGTACCTAAGAATAGAAATCAATGGCGAATGTGTGTTAACAATAGGGCGATTAACAAGGTTAATATCAAGTATCGATTTTCAATTCCTCGATTGGAGGACATGCTTGATGAGCTGGCGGGTTCGAAGGTGTTTTCGAAGATTAATCTTCGGAGTAGATATCATTAGATTTGTATAAGGCTAGGAGATGAGTGGCAGACGACTTTCAAGAGCAAGGATGAACTGTACGAGTGACTGGTGATGCCTTTCGGATTGTCCAATGCTCCTAGTACCTTTATGAGGTTGATGAATCAGGTTTTACCTCCTTTCATTGGTTCTTTTGTGGTGGTTTACTTTGATGATATATTGATTTATAGTAAGACCAAAGATGAGCATTTAGAGCATAGGCAGGTGTTTAAGGTTTTGCTCGAAAATCAGTTGTAAATTAACCTGAAAAAGTGTACGTTCAGCACCAACACGTTGCTTTTTCTGGGTTTCGTTGGTGAAGATGGAATTCCGGTTGACAAGGGTAAGGTGCGTGCTATTCGCGAATGACCCGCACCTATGCCTGTAATGAAGGTACGTAGTTTCCATGGTCTAGCTACGTTTTATAGATGTTTTGTCCAGAATTTCGGTGATGTGACTGCTCCCATAACTAAGTGTTTGAAGAAGGGAAAATTCCGTTGGGATCCTGAGCAGGAACAAAGTATCGCCTTGATCAAAGAAAACTGTGTACTGCGTCGGTATTAGCTTTGCCTGATTTTGATAAGGTTTTTGAAGTAGAATGTGATGCCAGTGTCAAAGGGATTAGAGCTGTGCTATCCCAGGAGAAGAGACCAATGGCGTTTTTAAGCAAGAACCTTACAGAGGCTTGGTAAAAATGGAGTACATATGATCAAGAGTTCTCTGCTGTTTTTAGGGCTCTAAGACACTGGGAGAATTACCTGATTCGGAGGGAGTTCATTCTGTTCACCGATTATCGGGCTTTGAAGTTTCTCCATAGCAGAAGATAATTAATAAGCTGCATGCTCGATGGGTCAGTTTTCCGTAAAAATTTTCGTTGATTATTCAGCATAAGTCAGGAAAGTCGAATAAGGTGGCTAATGCTTTGAGTAGGAGGACTTCTTTGTTGATTACTTTGGCACAGGAGATGGTTTTGAATGTCTGAAGGAGCTATACGAGGAAGATGTTGAATTTAAGGAGATATGGGTGAAATGCAACGAGGAAAACATTAATGGAGCAGGTTATCATGTTCGTGATGGCTATCTGTTCAAAGGAGATCAGTTGTGCATCCCTAACTCATCGTTGAGGGAGAAACTGATTTGGGATTCACATGGTGGCGGTCTTAGTGGTCATCTGGGAAGAGATAAGACGATTTCTAGTATGGATGAGAGGTATTATTAGCCGCATTTGAAGAGGGATGTGAGCACCATTGTCAAGAAGTTATATCTATCAGGTTTCTAAAGGCCAGTCTCAAAATACTGGTCTATATATGTCATTACCCGTTCCTGAAGATATTTGGAAAGATTTGTCTATGGATTTTGTGTTGGGGTTGCCTTGTACCCAACGTGGTGTAGATTCTATGTTCGTAGTGGTGGACATGTTTTCCAAGATGTTGCATTTTATTGCATTCAAAAAGGCTGCTGATGTGTCCAATATTGCGAAGCTATTTTTTCGGGAAGTTGTTCGTCTCCATGGAGTTCCCAGATCCATTACTTCATACAAAGATACAAAATTCCTCTGTCATTTTTGGATTACTTTATGGTGGATGTTTGAGACTGCTTTAAATAAGAGTTCTACATCCCATGCCAGACTGACGGGCGGACTGAGGTAACGAACATGACGTTGAGAAATATGATTCGTAGTGTTTGTGGTCAAATGCTGAAGCAGTGGGATTTGGCTTTGCCTCAGGTCGAATTTGCTTATAACAGTGCAGTGCATTCAACTACAGGAAAATCTTCATTTTTTCTTGTTTATACTACTGTTCCGAAGCATGTAGTGGATTTAGTCGATTTGCTAAAGGTTTCTGGAGTTAGCAAATCGGCAAAAAATTTGGCTAAGGAGATTGTGGAGACCAAGGAATCTGTTAAGGTTCGTTTGGAGGCTACTGAGAAGAAGAATAAGGAGGCTGCTGATAAGCGTAAGAGGCTCCAGGTTTTCAAGGAAGGAGATGACGTAATGGTATTCTTGCGCAAGGAGCAATTCCCAGTTGGTACTTACAGTAAGTTCAAACCACGTAAGTATGATCCACTTAAGGTGTTGTGAAAGAGTAATGATAATGTTTATGTAGTGGCTCTTCCTGATACTATGAGTATTTCCAACACTTTTAACGTGCCTTATATTTATGAGTATCATGAGGATGAGGTTCTCTATCCTGAAGAGAACTCGGGGTCGAGTTCTTCGGAGGTGGAGAAGACTGATGCAGGGCGAATGACAGCGAAAATTGGAGAAACGATGGATCACCGTAAAGGTTTAATACGGTTTTAAACGCAAGTTTTGCGTTCGGAGTTAGAATCATGCGAGGCCAGATGCGTTGAAACTGTCTCGACGAATAGTTTAAAGACTCTGATTAAGTTGAGATTTGGGCTCTGTTTCGCCATTTGAGGTCGTTTAGGGCATCAAAACGGCAACTTACTATTTTTGAGTATTTTTTTGATTTTCTTTTTATGTCGGAATTAATTCTGAATTTCCTTTTTATTATTCCAAGATTTCCTTTTTAGTATTTAAACAACTCTTGTATTATTCTAATATTCGTATCATTCATAATACTATTTCGAGATTATTTTTTCTCTGGTGGATTCCAGAATCAAAACCTATAGTTTGTGCTTGCAGACCTTAATTGTTCTTCAACATTCGTGGTTGCGGATCTCTTTGATATTCTGACTGCGTCATAATGCAATTTTAATAATAAAATTTCCAATATCTTCATACTCTCTCCGGTTCTCTAAGAGTGGCACCCTTTGACCACCACTTTTTTTAGGTATGTTTGACCATCGATAACTTTAGTTTCATATAATAATGGTAAATGAAAATTTGATATTCAGTTACTACATATTATGAAGAATCTAAATATATCTCATACGTTAGTTTTATTGTTTATATACTGTATAATATATATTGTCAAACATGCCTTGAGAAAAAAGGCAAAAAAAAGGTGTCACTCTTAGAGAACCGGAGGGAGTAGCATTTTAAAAGTTGTCATGGTACAAAAAGCCTAATAAATGTTACCAGAGAAGGAAATCAGTAAGAAGAGCAACTGAGCATCTCTAGTTTATTCATGGTCATAGGTATAAGGTATGTTTTGAAGGGAAAAAAAAATGCAGTATACGATGGTCGATATGTACAATCAGTGCGCCATACTCTACAAAGAAAGTATTTAAGATTTGTACAAGCATGATTCAGGTGCCAGTTTGCAGACGTCACCACGACTCCAAGGTTTACTTCATAACCCACCGTCTGGCAGGGTCATAGCTGCGCCATCAGCATTGGGAGAACTGATGATATCAGCAGCTGCAGACGCCAATTCTAAGTCATTGGCCTGACCATTGCCCTGTCAGTATCATATGATGAGTATTTAAGATTCATTTTGTCGTCTTAACTTCAAAACAAGGTTGAGAAAAGGTGGAGGATAACAAGAGAAAAACTTATGGAGATGATCTTTAAGACTTCAACAGACCTGTTCGATAGCCTTAACGATGGGATCCTGAATTCCGGCTGGAGGGATTTTGGAAAGGTCTCTTAAAATTCCCTGCATAGTACACAATGCGATCTATGAATATTTCAACTGTTGTCAGCAGTAGCAGAGATATGTGAATACACACCGGTTCTGACCATAAGATGCACTAGCATCTACGTGAAAGATGAATCAACTTATTTAGGTTTGTGAATACCAAAACAGATACAGGGAGCACACCAGATTATTCTTTTAAAAATAGGAAGTTGATATGGATCATAAATAAGAAGTATTTACTTTGGAAAGTTTGCGCTGCTCAATGAGCAAGCAAAAGAAAGCAAATAACAAGTTGAGAGCTACAAAAAGAAAACACAAGGGTTTCCTATTAGGCGAAAGGGCACACAGGATTGCTGTTAACATAGATTCATGCGTACGAAAGAGTAATCATATTTCCAACTACTCTACACTTCTACAGTAATTCCAGAGAGCAAAATAACTGAGCATTACATAAGTAACACAAAATACATGATAAACCTTTTTAACCTGTTGAACTTTATCATCACCATGATAACTGCCAAAAATTATTACGCGGTTTCATCATATCAGTAAAAGCCCCTCCTAAACCTAACCGCTATGTGTCATTTTCTCCGTTTAAATGACAAGGGAACCATCTTGCTATTTGGGATTCAAAACACTACTAGTCTAATCCGAATTTTTGGAGGAGAAGAACTACAGGATACAGGCATTGAACTAGACTGAGATGGAAAAACTAAAGCGTGATATCCTAGATCCTGGTAACCACATTAAGCAAGTGACTCACAATCTTTTTTTCTATGTTTCCCAAGACAGTTAAATAAATGAGTAAAATCTGGTAATTTCCCAGGAGCTGAAGACTTATAGAATAACTCATAGAGATTCCTGGAATAGTAAAATGCAAGCACGCTTCACGAGGAAATCTTTCAGAAGTTACCAACCTTGTTAGCCCACTTGAGTCCACATGCATTGCACAGTGTCCTAGGACCTGCTGGTCCGCGCCGCATCATAGGAGTGGACTTTGAGCTAATACCACAATGTCTACATCTGAAAGAGGAGATAAATGTAAGAACTCATATGAAAAAGTAGTCCAGAGGAGGGACTTGAGTGCTATCTGGAAGAGATTTTTCTGCATAAGCAAAATACAGCACAGATGGAGGGAGAGAGAAAGGAAGCAATGCTCACGTAGTTTCTGTCTCTTCTGCAACAGTCATTGTGTTGTGTTCTGAAGAGGACGATCCAGCTTCATCTGAAACTGACTTTGAAGATGTAAACTGACCCTTCTTTCGCTGCATTCTGACAGGGTAAGCAGCTTTTAGAGGCAGTGAAGAATGATCATTAGTTTAATCAGCTAATAGTATGATCAAGACAAAATATCTTAATTTGATGAACAAACTGTCATCATATTTACATGTATCCAAATTCCTCAAACATTCTTGAATAATTCAATAGTCAGTTATTTAGTCATAAAAAATGGGGTCCTAACGGTAACTAGACTACCAGATAAAGGTTTACATGGCTTTTCGTCACCTAAGATAATTCATTTGCATTTCTGCAACCCCTTTACAAATGAATTTACATCATCACAAGTCAATCATTAATCACAGATTTCAATGCATATTACCTGAGTGCGACCTCCTTCCGCACAGTATACCGTATCTTCTTATCAAAACACCGCTCTTTCCTCTTTTCCCTAAAACGATTCAACGAAGCCACTCTCTGAGGCTGGCTTGACCTTCCCGGCAACTCACCAAAACTCTACAAAAGTTGCACATGTCTGAGAACCAACTGAAAACATCTTCCAATGCCAACTCAGAGAACTCGTATGAAATGGAATGAGTCAACTGACAGAGAAACTACCTTGTGGTTGTTTTGGGGAGCCATGCCCATAGCAGGAACCCCTGAGGGTACTTCATACCCACCCAAAAGCAGCAGCACTGCTTGAACCTGGACGTGAAAAGGGAGGATCATAACTCATCCACATTTCTTCCGTTAGCTAAACACACAATCAAACTTTGATCACCACAACTAATTTTCGAAACAAATCAACAGCAAAAGCAAGTAAGCCCTAATTCCACTCATGGGGTTGGCTTATATGAATCTTATCTTGCCATCTGGTTCAGTCTATTTTCTGGAACAAACTCACAGCACATATGCATATTAGAGCCTTGAAATCATCAATTTCCACCATTAATTCCACATCAAAATATTCTAAAGCAGCTGACAAAGCATTCACAGGCACTACTAATACAGATTAATTACAAATTATAAAAGGGGAAGGCACCAATACAGAACAAATACCAATTATACAAGGGAAAAAGACCTCATTTTAAAAATAACATTTACATAATTTGGGGGAAAAACAGAGTCTAATTCAATCGAATTGGGAGCAAAGACTACCTTCTCAGGAGAAACGGAGTCGAACACATATACTTCGCCTTGAAACGACAGCGTAAGTTGGTCCGCCCCACCTCCGCCGGGTGGAGGCCGAGCAATTTCGGAGCCGGTCAGATATAAAGCGTGTTCGCCGCCGCTATCGACGCCATTCATGGAGGTGTCGATGTCGGTGGCACCGTCGCCGTTCTGGAACGCGGGAGAGTGGGAGTTGGGGACGTATTGGATCTGAGAGTGAGAATTCTGAAGAGTGTCCATGGATTCTGATCGTCCTCCTCCGCCGGCGCCTTCGCCGCCATGAACGACGTCACCTTGTTCTCCTCCGCCGCCACCGTGGTGGTCCAGGTGGTGAAGGTGGTGGTGGGGCCCGGACTGTAGTTGCTGGTGGTGGTGTTGTATGTTGTTCATTGTACCAGTTCTGCTCGGCTCCGTATTAGAAACAAATGATTTTTATCTACCAATATTCTTTTGTTAGTACAGTAATAAAGTACCTGCTAGATTTGCACTGTCATCGTCAAAAAATATTTTTGACCATTAATATATTTTTACCTACGTATGATAACGGAAAATAAAAAGTTGATATTTAGAAACTATTTGTTACGACGAATTGAACAATGTCATATACGATAATATTATTGTTAATAAATTTATTCAAATATGCGGTCAAACTTTGACAGAAAATAATGTCAAAAAAGTAGAAGTAGAAGTAGAAATAGAGTTAGAACAAAGGGAGTCTTAGTTCCTATTTAACTCTTGTGACTTACCTTACTTTCTCGACCTCTTTATTCCTATTTAACTCGTGGAGGTATACGATCCACTTTCGATACATAATAAGAGATTGTGGTTACCAAGATGGTCGAGATATGTAACGCTTGATAAGCTAGTTGTCGTGATCATAGCATTCATGGTGGCTGCACGACCTATCTCCCGAATATATAAGAGTAGTGGGCCGCTCACTGTTCTGGCGCTGGGCTACCGTGACTTACCTCTCATGTGATGGTTGTGGTGTCGGTCGACATGGGCTGCTGAGGGCGAGCAGTAATCGCCTTTTGGATAAGAGATCGTGGTTATCCAAGTGAATGAGATATGCGTAGTAGGTCGACTGTTCGCTTCCCATCATTTTATTACTCCTGATGGACGCTTTGTGAAGTTCCTTTTAGCTGTTATGTGCAATTTGGACCTATCGTTTGAGCCTTTTATATACCAAAGAGTTAAGTGCTGAAATGACCCTATGTTTTTGTCGAAAGGGCCAATATGACCTTGTAAAATCTGAAAGTGCAATT
>JAULKM010000003.1:3481481-3494277 GCA_032355605.1 Rubia tinctorum | reverse complement strand
GAATAACTCACATTAATTAAACATCGATCATCAAATCAATTCATATGCATCTATCAGTTATAGCCTTATAGGACGACAAATATTTGCTTAAACCCTCCCAATTCTTTCTTACTTTGTCGGCAATTGATCAATTATAATTAACCAATTATTTCTTTTACCAAGATGCCCCCGGAAAGTATTCGCTGAATTAGATACAAACCTCGATAGCATTAAGAATGAAAAGAACCTGATGTAGCAATTACCCAAGTATTCGCAAGTAGTAACGCACACTTAATTGTTCCACATCTTGCTGTTACAGTCATAACTAGTTATCTGTATAGCTTCCACAAGAACTCGCTACTTACTAACCCTTTCCAACGATTACGTATTGATGAAATTAGATAACAATATCCTAATAATATTCAAGTTGGCCAGACTTAAACACATTAAGATTAAATTTAACCAAGAACACATAAGAATCAATTATAAAACAATTAGGCCTCACTGCCGATATATAAATTAACTACGCATAATAATTAAACTAAACAAAGAAATAATATAAATAAATACGAGCATAATTAAAGAAATTAACTAATAAAATAATAATAAAAATATTAAAGCAAACCAGTATCTGGTGAATGAATGATTTGCGCACTACTAATGTTTCCAAATAATTATGCACCCAAATAATGTACTGCGGCGGCTACGAATTTAGCAAAACAAAACTACTGCTGAATTGAAGTCTGCGTCTCTGTGACATGTATGTACTATATCGTTCGAACCTGCGTGCAATATATATACCTTCCCCAAATCCTACTTTTCCAATTTTATAAAGGAATTGAAAAGTAAATAAAATTTTATGGAAACTACAATTATTGCTACATAAAATTAAATAATAATAAAAGTAAATATTTTTTTCTTATAATTGTTTAAATTACAAATGCCAAAATCAAAAAGCAATATTTCTTCATTATTTCTTCATTCTCTTTTAATTGTTTCTTTTCTTCAAATGCTGGAATAATGAAAATTCATTATTCATTGGAGCATACTACCTCATTAAAAAATTCGTTGGGAAAAAGAGTATAGTATTAAGCTCTCATCTAAGTTTCAAAATTCTTCAATTTCTCATCTTTCTTCTTTCATCTCCAAAATTCTCTCATTATCAAATCTGCACAGAAAACACACCTAAAGTGCACACTATTCTCGTAAAAGTTCAATTTAATATGCCAAATAAACAACACTAATCACACACATCATTGGTTTTGTCCTCCCGTGGCACGACTTTCAGGTGAGGTGATCCTGGAACTTGGGCGTCTCCAAAAACCTCACTTCCAAAGCTCAATATAACCACAAACCACAACAATAATCTCTCAAACTTTCCATGTGAAACAAATAAATGTCCTCGGAATCAAAGAAACTTACCATCTAGAACAACAGTCTCTCAAAATGGTGGGTTCCGTCGGAATTGGGTGGGAATTCGGATCAGCATACGAGCTTGCAGATGGGCGGGTCGAGATTCAGGTCGCAAAATGGGCTGTAGTTTTTGGGCCTACTATTCTTTAAAATTAAGATTTAAACTATAACTTATCAAATTGAATTGTTAAAAAATCATATAAAATAGTTAAACATCAAATTTAAAAAATTTAAAAAGTTAAACATCAAATAATTAATAATTCATATCAAAATTAAAATATCTAAACATCAAATAAATATACTAAAAATACACATTAAAAATTTAAATAGTTAGACATCCACTAAATATAATTAAACATCAAATACAATTATTAAAAACACACATAATAATAGTTAAACATAAAATAAAAACACTAAAATCTAAAATACACATCAAATCATAATATTTAAAAATTAAATTATTACAATAAAAATATATTACACTAAAATATTTAAACATCAAATAAAAGCATACAAAAATTTTAAGCCATCAAAATATGCATAAAAATGTGACACTAATGCCGGAAAAATAAAATCAATAAGAAATTATAAAAAAAAACTAATTTACACTATTGAGACATCAAGACATTCATTGAATCAAAGTACAAATGAATTTTAAAACATCAAATTGTGCACCTAAATGTGATTTTGACATCCAAAAAATAAAAATCAATACTCCCTCCGTTTTTCTATGTTTGACATCATAGGTTTAGATGTTATTTTTTTGCAAGTTGAAATGTGTGGATGAAATTGAATGAGGAGAGTAAAAAAGTTTAATGAGTGGTTGAGAATTGTGTACTTTTTTCCATAAAAGGAAAGGTGACAATCTTAGAAAAACATACTAAAATGGTAAGTGTGCCAAACATAGAAAAACAGAGAGAGTAATTGGCGACACCAAAATTCAATTAAATAATATACGATTGCGACTTTGCGATTTGGACATGTATTGGTGAACGGAAGGGTCTCGAAAGTCAACATTGATTACTTGTACGCATTTTTGGAAAATTATATTGTGTCCCAAAATTGTGTTTCCCCAATATATATTGCTCCAAAATACATGATTTTTGTTATTCTTACCTAAATATAAAATATATTAAATAATATATTTTCTGGTGAATTGTGGGAAATCGCTAGTTTATTTTCTAGAGTAATTTAGAGTTGATTACATAGAAGTAAGGAAGAGAAATCAGAAAGGATTGCGAATATGTTCTTGTGCCCGATCAATAGATATCCCAAATTGATCCATTTTAAATTGATCCGACAAGAACCCGACCCGACCGAACCCGACACGAGAAAAAAAATTCACCACGTATCAACTCGACACGACAGTAACCCGACACGACCCAAAAACTAAAAATTGACATGTTTTTTACCCGACCTGTTTTAACCCGAACCGTTTCTAATCTGACACAAACCCAACACGATTACCCGAATTGACACCATTACACACGGTCATCGCCAATCGCAATAGTAATCTTGTTCGCAAAAAATAGCTCTTCATTTATTGAATCTTTTCATTTATTAAATTTCTTGTAATACTCTTATACATTACATTACAAGATACACACATCAATAAAATCCAAATATAAATATACCTAATTCCCATCTCTAAAACAGCATGAATCCCAAACTTATTTTCGTAGTGTACAACCTCAACTACTCCCTTCCTGGATGAATATTCTGAATCAGGCATTGTCAACAAGAACCTGTGGCACAAAATACCGTGATCTGCATTTGGCTACCAATGGCACTGCCCTAGGCATAGTCACTCCTTTCCCCTCAGCCAAATCAATCTTCTCTGCACCAACCCTCTCCCACTCGAAACATTGTATCAACGATCCTAATGTCAGACCAACCACCCGTTGTGCCAACCCGGCACCCGGGCACGATCTTCTTCCCATTCCAAACGGCATCAGTTTGCTCGGCTCAACTTTTAGCCCCTCAAACCTCTCCGGCTTGAAGCTCGTGGGATCGTCCCACGCGCTTGGATCCCGGTGAATTGCCCAGGCATTCACCAGCAGCAATGTGCCTCGCGGGATGTGATATCCCGCGATTTCACAAGCATCGCTTGACTCGTGCGGCAACAGCAGAGGAGCTGCTGGGAATAGACGAAGCGTCTCTTGAATGATGTAGTGGAGGTAAGGCAGTTTGGGTAAGTCTGATTCATCCATCACTCGATTTGTTCCAACGTTTGTGTCGATTTCAGCTCTTGCTTTCTCCAAGATTCTTGGATGGTTCAGCAGAAGAGACATTGCCCATTCCACCGTCACTGAAGATGTATCTGTTCCAGCTAGCAGCAACACCTGCATTTAGAAATTCGCAGTTCACTTAACTAACACGAAGATTCTATTACAATTTCTAATCGAGTTAAATGTGCATTTAACTGAAGCAAACTTACCATTGCAAGTGCTTTGATTACTTCATCACTGTAAAGCTCGGGCTGTGATTCTTGAAATGTAAGGAGATGATCAACCATACTACTATTGTTATCGCGATAACCGACGCGATGCTCTTCGATCAAACCTTGCAAGATTACATCCATTTCTCTGCTCAATTTCTGGAGGCTCTTTTCGAAACCCTTGTAGCCTATCCATCTCAAGAAAGGGATGAAATCTGCAGGATTCGAAGCACCGGAGTGCTTGAAAACTCTGCGAATAAGCTCTCGAAATTCCCCTGCCTCATGGCTCGTTTCATCTTCACCGAAGTACCTCTTTCCTGTCGTCATCCTCATGATGACATTAAAGCTAAGCTCCTGAAGCTTAGACCGCATTTCAACTTCTGCGAAATCGTGACTGGAGTTCTGATTCTGAAGAAGCTTCTTCAGCAATCGCCTGATTTCATCCTGTCGGATCGACCCGAACATGTTGAGCCGTCGCTGGGAGAATATCTCATTTGCACAAAACCTACGGAGATTCCTCCAATAATCGCCGTAAGGGGCAGCAGAAAGGGTGGAAAAGTTGTAGCCAATGTACTTTCCTATGATGAACCTGTTGCAAATCACTCCATTAGAACATCATGGGAAAATCGCAAGTAATTTAATAACACAAACTACTCCCTCCCCTCCGTCCCAATCAAAGACTTACTATTTTCGTCGAGGATGTTCAATCGCCCAACCCGACCTGATTGGTTTTGACCTGACCCATTTGGGTGGATCAGATCAATGCTCCATTTTAGTTAAATGGGTTAATTCAATTTGGGTCGGATTGAGTATGGGTCGGGTCAGATTCCTATTTTGACTATTTTTATTATTATTTTGACTCATACATATCCTTCTTCTGCCACGTCAGCATGCATAAATGTATATGAAAAAAGTAATAAGAAGTTTTGATTGAGACAGAGATAGTATTTGCTATGAACAAAATAACAACAAAGAAATCGAACCTCGGCCAGTTGGCTAGCACGACATCGTTCTTGGTGAAGCATTCCTCCGCCAGGGCCGAGGAGGAGACGACCACCACGAGGCGGGAGCCAAATCGCATCGAGAAGATGGGACCACATTTGAGGGAGAAATGATGAAGAGAACGATGAAGAGGGGATTTGATGAGGTGCATATGGCCTATGAGAGGGAGCGCTGGGGCTGGACTTGGTGGCAGTTTTTTGCTTTGCCATTTCAACATCTTAAGAAAAACTAAAGCTCCCAAGAAGAGGAAAATAAACGAGTACAACGAAGTTGTTTGTTCCATAACCATAATGCTTAACAAGTTTAGATGTTGAGTGATCGAGAAAGGGAAGTTTTGAAGAATTTGTGTCAATTTTGGATGCGATCTATTTGGCTGAGCTGAGGCTATTTATAGAGCACAAGAAACAACGATTCTGTTGAAGTTGGAAATTTCTTTTTCTACTTTTCTTTAGTATGGAAAGTGAGTGATGTGGTTATTTGAGATAATCTAACTCACTTAAATCGTTATTTGAGAATTATTTTGAGTCAAGTGCATTATCTACGATCTCATAAAATATAAATGACATAATAGATTACTAATCTAATTAGTGTCCATAAATGTATGGACATCACATTAAAAATACGTTGATATTTGATAAATGGTAACATTGATTTTTTTTCCAAATATACTGAATTCATATCAATTTTTATCTAATGTTGTGATGGAGAAAATTTCCATTTTTTTGTTTATCGTGCAATCAAATATAACGGGGGTGGAAAGATTGCAAATTTAAAATTGAAGTACTCCCTCCGTTTCTTTAACAATGACACACTTTCTAATTTAGAATGTTTCTTTTATAGTGGCATATGCTAGTTATGACAATTTTAAGGTTTTTATATTCACTCATTTTATTTTTCTTCTTTCAATTCAATTTCATCCATTTATTTATCATCTCCTAAATTCTAACACTCAAAATGATGTGTCATGATTAAAGAAACGGAGGGAGTACGTAGGATCAACATTTAAAAGAAATAAAAAGGAAGCACGTAAGAGAATTGTCAATTTAGCGATAAAATTAGGCAGGCTATGAGCTATGAATGTAGTCACGATTTGCGTAAGCATGACACAGGGGATGACCAATGATTGTTTGTCGTATGTTCAGCAATTAGTAATTACCTAGTCCTCCCTCCGATTTTTTTTATATTAACATTTTTTCCTTTTTGAAATAAATTTTTTATATTAACATCTTCCTTTTTCGAAAAAATTAAGATTAATTTCATCCACTCAATTTACTTTTTACTCTCCCTATACGATCTCCTCTATTCATTTAACTTTTTCAAAAAAATGTATCAATTTAAAGAGTGTCAATTATTCTAAACCGCAAGTACATCCGGAAGGTCTTAGGAGCTAACCAGTTGGAAAATTAAAGGGTTATACAATACAATTCAATCCATCAAACTCTAAACAAGATTATTAAAACATAATTCTTGTCAATGATCTTGAAAATGATATATTACCACCGTTTCCTCGAGTGTAACACATTCTTTATTTTTGTATATTTTTCTAAAATTGTCACATTTTTATGGCAAAAAGTGAATGATTCCAAATCATTCATTAAACTTTTCACCATTTCTATTCGATTCCCTTCACGCATTTGAACATATAAAAGAAATGACACTGAAACATATGGTGTCAAACATAAGAAAATAGAGAGTATGTATAATAAGGTTATAGATGGTAGATTTCTTATTAGAGTACTTTCTCTATTTCCTTAAATATATGTACTCCCTCCATTCAAACTATTTTTGAACACTTAATTTCCTTTGTAGTGTGTTCCAAATAAATCTGCACACTTTTCATTTAAAGAAAAAATCATAATATCGTAACACAAAATTACCCTTGAAAAATTAAAAATTTCCAATATCTTCTTCTCACAAAACCCACACTTTAATAACCCTAACAAACAAATTAAACGAAGATCAATCCTTCATAGTAAATAAAAAAATGAGTGCTAAAATAACCTTACTTTTAGACTGACAGTGTCAATATAACCCTGCAAAATAAGAAAGTGTCAAAGTAACCCTAACATTATGATGTATCTACAAATATAACCCTGGAATCTGTTGACTCCAATTGTCAACGTCGAAATTGGCCAGACTTTAAGGAAATTTTAGTCCTTCACAATAAAATCAAAAATAAAAAACCTTGTTGTCCACCTTTTCTTCTTCTCGCAAAACCCTTGCCGACGATAAAGTTCCGGTGAACGAGAAGCACGGAGTGGCACTGCTTGGCTTCTCTTCGAATGGCGTTCCGACAAGCTGTGGAGAATTGGCGCTCCAGCGACGCTCCGGTGGAGAGACGCCGTCTAATTGGAATTGCTTCTCTGCAATTGAATCGCCGAGTTCTTCGACCGGTGCTTTGGCAGAGAGAGGTCGGGGGTGTCGGTGGTTGGGGTGAAGGAACGTCGGCCGTGAAGCAGGTGGGTTGGAGGAGAGCAATTTTTTTTAACGCTATGAAGGGAGGAACAATATGAAGGGTGGAAAAAGAGGCAAAGATTTCACAAGTAATTTGTGGAGCATGAAGGGAGGAACAATATGACCGATGCAATCAGAACATATCTTGACTGCAGAATCACTATCATAAGCTACTTGTCCTAGCTCCATTAAATGATATAAGATGCACAAAAAGGCATGTAATCTCCTTGCTAATATCACACTAAAGGAGTATATCAGACAGTTCGACATTTAGTATGCTGCTGCAGTCAGGGTATCATCTCTCGATACCGAACGATCATTTAAATAAGGTTTAGCATCCTAGCACTCAATTCACACAAATATGCTGCACAACACAAATTCAACACAACACCAGAAAATTAGCATATTCAATTCACACTTCAAAGTTTCTCCTCGCATACCTTGACTTAGCTCGGATTGGAGACACAAAGTGACAAGGGGCGGAGGGCCCGGTCACTGGCAGAGGGCGGAGACGCGGGCAGACAGAAGGTGACAGACGTCAGCGTGCTCATTATGGCGGATGGACGGTGTCATGGCGGAAGTGGGAAGAGGCGAAGAGCAATGGGTTTCCTCAGATTTTCTAATTGTGATTTCCGATTTGAGAAAGTTAGGTTTCCTCTGATTTAGGGTTTATAATTAGGCCAATTCGGTTTCATCCCAAATGGCCATGCTTCTCCTTTTTTTTCCTTTACGAAAACAAGATGACGTCATTTCACTTCTGGTAAAACGACGTCATTTTGTTTAGTGAGGAAAATATAAAAATTCGAAGCACGGTTGTCTTCTTCATGATGCCGCCTTAATGGGGGCGCTGCAACCTTTCAAGGGGGTGAAATCTATGGATTCCGATGGCGTTTAGGCCTAAATTCCATGCCACTGGATCCTAAGAGTGACGCCAACACCCCCTCGCCCCCCCTTGTTCCACCCCTGTAGCAGGGGCGGTGGAGAGGTATGGGAAAGTGGTAGTGCGCTCGTTGGAACTGGTGGTGCAGTGGTCTGGGAGGCCCTAAGGCTTCCCGATTTTGGCCGGGGGAGTGGCGGTGGAGAGGGTGCCGAGAGAGGGTGGCGAGTGGTGGTGACTGACAGCGGGAGAAGGTGGTGGATCTTGATCATCAGGAGTAAGATCTTGGCTCCCTCTTCAACTTATTATACACCTCAACTTTCCCTTTTCTTTTACAATTACCAAAACAACAAATAATTTCTTCAATTATTACTCCCAAAATCCTCTTTTTTCATGGTTGCACTAAAAAAATGGCAACAACAACGAAGAAAAATATAACGGTTGAACTCATGATGGGTTTGCTTCAAGGAATGTTAGAATGATGACTCTATTTAAATAATTTCAATGATAGATCGTATTTCACTTAGAACTGATTGTATAAAAATAGTAATAATAATTATTATTTTAAATAATTATATTTTAATTTTTCAGGGTCTCATTTTTTACATAGCACGGGACTGCCCAGCCTTATGGTATCCTCTGATGGGATATTTGGTAAATAGTCGATGGAGATTATCCTCCGATGGGATACTTGGTGATGGAGATTTTCCTTAGATGAGATATTGTTGAGAGTCTCACATTGGTGATTGACAAAACAATTGTTTAGAATATATAAGATCATGAACCACCTCTACATAGTACTAATTGATTTTACGATAGAAACCCGAATTCTAACATGTTATCAGAGCCCAAAGTTGGTCTGATCGACCCAGTGGATGTATATTCCAATTGATAGGCCCGTGACCCCTTTATGTCCATGTTTACTCGATGATCATACCGTTGCAATTGAGAGGGCGTGTTGAGAGTCTCACATTGGTGGTTGACAAAGCAATTGTTTAGTATATAAGATCATGAGTCACCTCTATATAGTACTAATTAGTTTTATGATTATAACCCAAACTCATGATTGTTATAGATTTTTCACCGATGATGACTATCATCTGATGGGATATTTCGCTAATGATGGTTATCCTCTGATGGAATATTTTTCCAACAGTGGTTATACTCCGATGAGATATTTTGTCGATGGAGACTTTTGTCAAATTTGAACTAGAAATGGTCTAACTATTAGATAGTATTTTACTCCCTCCATCACAGGTCAAATTGAACAGAATTTTTTTATTACGGTCTCCAATAAACACGTTTGCCTATAAATGTAAGTAACTATGTATAATAACAGCATATAAAAGTTGATATTTAAAAACTTTATGTTACGATGAATTTAAAGGTATCTCGTATGATAGAATTATTGCTCGTATACCCATTCAAATATATGGTCAAATTTCAACAAATTTGACTGAAAAAAGATCAGGTATAATTTGAGCGGGTAGATGGAGATTTAGTAAAAGATTGTATGGTGATAGCTCCAAGATTTCAGTGGATAAAGATACAGCATGATGTTTAGTCGTTGACAACATAAAATTGATGTATATGTCCATCTCTTGAGTGAGCATGAATTCAATGGAAATGGAAGACAAGAATGAGCGCAATCATATGGGCATTTTTGGGTTAGTTCATAGAGTCGTGGGGTTAGTTCATAGAGTCGTCAATTAATCAATTTGAGAAGAAAGAAACGTTGGATTAAATGGTAACCAGTTTTATGAAGAAGGAACAGAAATGTCGACCGGTTCAATTGTTGCTAGTAGTAGACCGTTTTCCAGCTACAGTCATTTCTTTTTCCCAAACTAAACTAAATAAAGAAAGGCCACAAGTGGGTATCCCGGTATTGCTGTAAGCCAAACTCTACACTCTACCCTACATCGCTGTTTCGTGAAAACAAAGCTAAAGCTAATGGATTGGACCATGTTTAAATATGTCTGAAATCCAATTTTTTTAGACAACATTTTGATTTTTTTTATTAGATTTAAGTTGGCGTTTGGTAAATTGCATTTGCATCCAGTGTGTGTGTGCGCGCACGTCGTTTGTTCCTTGTTTGGACATCAATTGTGCGGATTAGATTAAGCTGTTTGTGTTCCAATGCTAAAATGTAAGCACAACACAACACCTATTTATTTGGGGTGGGGCTGCAACTTCAATCATGGAGACACTCCGGCCGTAATCAACCTTTTTTTTTTGCTACGAATGACGAATAAATTTACATAAAACTTTTCTTTTCTTCATTATTCATTACGGCTTAACTTCAAATTACGTAGTCAGAAGGTTGAGTTTGCTAGAATTTTGTTTATGAGCCAAATAAAATTAGGGGAAAATACCAAAATAATACTATTATTTGCTAAAAGTGTCAATCTAATACTGTAAAATCTGAAAGTGTCATTTTAACCATAAGTTTGTCAACAAATGTGCCGATATAACTTTTTTGCACTATTCAAGTGTTGACTTGATATTTTCCGGCATTGAACAATTCTAAAAAGACTAAAATAACCCCGATTATAAAATTAAAAATTTAATGACAAAAATACCCTAGGTTCTTCATCTTCATCCCCATAACCACCGATGTTATGGCACTTCCGCCGCTGCCACCACCACCGCGCAGCCGCAAAAATCTAGAAATTCATCAAACCCACCGCCACTTAAAACCACAACTGGCGCGAAATTTCCAGATCCACTATCTCCTCCAAAATCCTAGCACCACCACCACCACCACCATCTCCCAAACCCTCGTCGGGCAACCACCACCGCTGCTGGAGAACCAAACCCCGTCGCTGCCTTGTGGCCCATCGCTGACTCTGTACACTTCCTTGTGGTCCGAAGAGCCAAACCACGACCTCTTCTTCCGTCGCTAACTTTGTACAAATCCAGGGCCAAAAATGGATTCTTTGATCGAACACTTCCTTGTGGCCCATCGCTGACGCCGTCGTAGGTAGCGCCGGGTTTCTGTGGAAGACCAAATCAGGAGTGTGGCGTCGGATGTGTTGTATGCCAGGTCGGGAGCAGTGTTGGAGCA
This sequence comes from Rubia tinctorum, assembly GCA_032355605.1. Taxonomy (NCBI): domain Eukaryota; kingdom Viridiplantae; phylum Streptophyta; class Magnoliopsida; order Gentianales; family Rubiaceae; genus Rubia; species Rubia tinctorum. Next base: position 3,483,051 of record JAULKM010000003.1, on the reverse strand, counting down.
CGGTGGTGCGTCGGCTTGACCACCGGAAACTTGTCTCCGCCTTGTTCGAGGAACTCTGACAAGATTTCACAGGATCAAAGAAGAACTCCGCGATATTCCACACCATACAAAGAAAGTAAAGGACTAAAAGCAGCGGCGGGGCTAATTAGGAAAAAGGAGGTTTTTTTACTTTTTAAAAAATCAAGGGTATAATGGTCATTTTACTAAATTTTGATCAATTTTAGGTTGTCAGAGTTAGATTGACACTTTCGTTCAAATGATATGGTTGGAATTGCACTTTTAGATTTTACAAGGTTAGATTGGAACTTCCGACTAAAACATATGGTTATTTTAACACTTAACTCTTAAAATTATGGGATATATACCAATATAACCCTACCTACTTGAGCAAATACCAATATAACTCTCAGATAATTTTTAGTACAAAAATAACCCTACCTACTTAACGTAAGTGTTAATATAACCCTAGGACACTATTTCTGATGTTGACCAGCATTGACCAAGTTAAAATGACTAAAATGCCCTTTGGCCTAAAGTCTAAAAGTGCTAGGACCATTTTGCTCTTATGCCACCACCACCACCCCTCCACCAGCTGCCACCACCACCCCATCCACTCGGGCTCTCGACGCTGCTTCTCCGGCGGGCAGTTTTAAAGTGGAACTCTAGGAGTTTTGACCCGTTTGACCTTTTGTAGGTCGCCAATCGACCACCCCCTTATGCTCCATCGACCACCAGGGCCACGACTACTCCGACGAGACATCAATCCTGACATCACCGACATCAGCCTCGTCGCCAACCTCGTCTCTTTCTTGGATTCGCCGACATCAACGCCTTCTGCGCTTTCTTCGACATCAACCCCCTCTCCTAGCCGAACACCACCCGCAACCTCCGTCCACAGCCACGTTCGTGCCACCACCTCGTCTCGCCAACACTACCACCAAGCTCAATTCTGCCCTGGTCCCATCGGCGATTGCAACTTTTTGTATCTCAATTTTGGCCGTGGATGAGAAGCCTGATTAAGGTTGTTGGCCGGTGGCTGCATTTTTTTCGAAGTCCAATTTTTGAAGCCCGATTGTTAAGGGGTTTTCGAAGAAAAGAAAGAGAAGAAAGTTGAGGAAGAAAGCTGATGGCGGAAAGAAGAAGAGAAAGAGAAGAAAGAAGAGAAAGAAGAAAAGAAAGAAGGAAAAATAGGGCTTTTGGGGTGAAATTGTAATTTCTTCTTATTTTTTAATTTTTTTTAGAGGGGTAAAACTAACTTTTCCATCGAATTCGTCATTCATATGTTGGAAAGGTAAAATTGCACTTATATCAATTAGGTAGGATTATATCTGCACTTTCAGTTATCAAAAAATTACATTGACACTTATATCAATTAGGTAGGGTTAGAAAAACACTTTTTTCAAAAATTATTTTAAGAGCTGGGAGATTTTTTTGAGAGAACGTTTTCTGTTAAACCTTTTAACGGTTATACCAATCATGTAATTATGGTGTGTCAGGAGTGTCAAGCTTATAAATGGAGGTCAAAAGTCTCGCACAATCAATACTCAATTTACATACAATTTAATTCGAA
>JAULKM010000003.1:3471272-3481381 GCA_032355605.1 Rubia tinctorum | reverse complement strand
ATCAAAATGTCAAATTTAAGGGCAAAATAGTCATTTCCGCCTTTTCCCTTGTTAAATTTTTTTGCTTCTTTTCTATTTCCTTTAACCTTTTATATTTTCTTTTCTCATTCCCCTTTTTTATTTTTATTTTTCTTTTACATTTTCTTTTCCCCTTCCCCTTCCCCTTCCCGCTCCTGAATTCGTCGGGACCGCCGTCCACCACACTCACCATCTCGCCCTCTCCTTCAATCCACCACACCCAGCTCCTCTCCCACCACAGACATCCCTACATTCACCTGCATGGAATCCAACCCCTTCTCCCCAAAATCATACCTCAGCTCTGCACCCCCGACTTTCTTGGAGTAGTGGCGCGGACTTTGAAACCAGGGCGTCAGAAATGGCAGTGGGAGGGAAAGAAAAGGCGACGGCGGTGGGGAAGCTCACCCGCCGCCTCCTGCCGTCGACTTTGGAGTGGTGGCGTGGGCTTTGAAACAAAGGTGTCATAAGGGCAGCATGAGGAAGAGAAAGGGCAGCGCCAAAATTGTTGCAATTGGATCCCTTTCGATGGGAAAATCAATTGATGGGGAAGACATCAAAGTTCATGGAGGCGGTGGCGAAAGTCGTCCAACCCAGCTCATCCCCCTTCAACATTATCTTCTTCTTCAGCTTGTTCGAATCCCTGAATGCTCTCCTTGTGTCCTTGGCAAATCTTATCCACCTAGATTTTACAGAGAACGGCGGTCTCATCTCCGCCTTAATAATTGCAGCATATTTAATCTCACCAGCCTGATATCAAATTTGTCGGACGTTGCCTCTAGGATTACAGAGTCTTCGGCCAGTTGAAAAATATCAGTCGCCGATTGGGAAGACATCGGAGTTCATGGTGGCGGTGGTGGTGGCGGAAGACCTTGGAATTCATAGAGGAGGTGGCGGAAGACGTCGGAGTTCATGGCGGAGGTGGTGGCTGTTTGACAGGAGAGTGGCTATTTATCGACAGGAATGACGGAGCGGGGAGGAGCTCGAAGAATAAAACAAGAGTAAGGGTTGGATAATAATTAAATATGAAAAGTCTTTTTACCCTCCATTTTGTTAAGAATTCAAAAACTAATGGTATTGACTTCACCTTTAACGGATTGACCAAACAAAAGGGTCAGGACTCAACAATTTTGTTAGTTCAAGGGGCAAAGGTATTAAAACAATAAATGGTGGGCCAAATGTGAACGATGGGAAGAATTGGAGGGCCCCTGAAGTCGTTCGCCCTAATATCTATAATCTATATCTATAATAATTAATAAAAAGCAACATTTTGGACAAGTGTCATCACCAAAACTGACCATCATATTTTGAAAATGTTAATTTATTAAATAATATATCTAAAAGTTAGGACTATTTAGTTTCCAATGTATTTCCTTGAAAAGTGTAGGACTATTTACTCATCATTAAGTTTTGTGGACCTGACCTAAAAGGAACCATGAAAGATTAGAATATATTCCGACATCGAGAAAATGAACAAATTTAGGAGATTTCTCCAGCATATTTAACAAGCAATTCATCCCTCAACAAAATTACGTTGCCACACAGTGAGCTCAAAGAGAACATTCTTTCGCATTTTACTAAACAAGAATAGCGTGCACACAAGACAAAATGGTTGGTGCGTACTATTACTCAAAATCTTTGTTTGTTACTTCTTAAGCAGCTGACCTAATATTAGTCAAACTATTTTTCATTACTTCTTAAGCAATTACTTAGAGTTGCAATGCTTCAATGTAACACTGAATTAGCATATTTAGAGTTGCAAATAATGTTCCAAAACGGCTGGTGCCTACTATTAGTCACACTCTTTGTTTGTTACTACTTAAGCAATTATTTGGAGTTGCAATAATTCAATGGAATGCTGAATTAGCGTTTGGATTTGTGGCTCTGTGGATTATTTGGACTTTGAAGTTGTAGGCTCCGTGGATTATTTGGAGTTGCATTGCAAAACAATAAATTGACTCTTGGATTTAGCGCTAAATTCGTGTTTGATTTTATATACAATAATAATAATATAATATAAATTATTAGAAAAATTCTTCTATTAGACTGATTAGCGGTTAGACCAATCATGAATGACCTCTTTTCATTAAGTAAAATGCATAATACATTGTGATCAATTTTAAAAGTTTTTGAAAGTTTTTGAAATCTTGTTGCAATGAATAAAAACAAACAATAAATTACCCCATTAGTTATGTCCATTATAAAATGAAGGTCTAAAACAAAATTTTGTTTAATTATTATGATTATTTCTTTTAGGGGAAGCGACTTTTGTGACCCCTGAACTATCACATTCGTCCACCTTTGGCCCGTTATTATTTTTTGAACACTTTTGGCCCATCAACTTACAGAACTATTGAGTCATGTCCATTCCGTCAAGTTCGGTCAGTGTCAATTTTTAGGGCAAAATAATCATTTCCCATTTTTTCTTTTTCATTTTCATTTTCCTTCTTCTTTTTCCCTTCCCCTTCCCCTTCCCCTTCCCCTTCCCCTTCTCATTTCCTATTGTGTCGCCCCACCCTACTCACCACCACAAAACCCATCCCCGCCACCTTACCCGACTCAATTGTCCCCGAAACTACTCCACCGCACCACCTTATCTCTGACAACATTCGCCTAGCCATTGTCTTTGGCGTCCCCGACATCCACAAGCTCATCCACCAAATGGCTATCTACGAGCGCCTCGCCGACAAGTGCGCCTGCCACTTAAGCCTCCCTCGCTGCCACGCTCTTCCCATCCACAAGCCCGCCACAAAATCCATTCACATCATTCATCGTCTTCATCCTCAAAGTCTCCCGACCCCTTTTACGCCCACCACTCACGAACATGATCACGATTCCCCCCCATTCTTAAGAACTTCCACTTGGAGCTCCCTTTGAAGATGCCAAAAAGGAGACCTTCCGGTCAAGTATCGGTGGCGGCGACGCAGCCATGGCCGGGATCGAGCTATTCTTCTCCAATTACTCGACGTTTCAGGTGAAGCCGAGATTCTACAAAGGACATGTTTCGTGTGGGAGGTGTATTGGGAAAATGGGTTCGAGAAAATGTTGCTTTTATCCATGGCAGCTCATGCGACGAGGATATGCGATGAGGATAAGGGGGGATGGGTTGATTGGAGAAGACTAAGGCGCTGGGGTGGGGGATAGGTTTTAATTAAAAAAGATACAGGGTCTAGGTTTTAATTTAAAAAAGATTAGGGATTGGGTTTTAATTAATAAGAGATGCATGAGGATGGTTTTTAAATAAAAAGGATGAAAAGTCATTTTTACCGTCAATTTTATCACAAATTCAGCATTTAATGGTATAAATTTCAGAGTTAGCAATTTCACTTAATGGAATGGCCACAACGCAACATATTTGTTAGTTGAGGGGCCAAAAGTGTTAAAAAAAATAAGGGGTCAAAGATGAACTATGGTGATAGTACATGGGCAACTAAAGTCGTTAGCCATTTCTTTTAAATTGTGCATCGCGCACGAGATGTGATCTAGTCTTTCTATAAGGTAAAGTGCATAAATAACCCTATTCAATTTTGAAAGTGCAAATATGACATTGTAAAAACCTGAATGTGCGAAACTAACCTTAAGTTTTTTGTAAAATTGTGCAGTTATACCCATTTTGTTTCAGACGTTGTCCTGATGAAGTTAGCTGTTGACCAAACATAAAATGACATAAATACCATCCGGGTCAAAACAGAATTTTTGATGACCATTCTACCCCTAGACAATTTCTTCTTCTTCACCAGCCACCACCGCTTCGCTCACCGCCGCTTACCTTGTCTCCGATCCACCGCCCAGAACCGTTAGAATTCGCCCAGCCTCTCCCTCCCCCCTATACCTGCCTAGCACGCACCACTGACCACTAGGAATGGGCATGCGTCTAGGTACCGACCCAGACCCATTGGGTCGAGTATGAGTCCAAAAAATTTAGATCCACCGGGTCTGATTCTGGGTCTAGATTTTAAAAATGGGTCCGGGTCCGGGTCTTAAATGACCCCACCCGTATACCCATATAACCCCAACTATATATATATATATATATATATAATTTTACCCTAATTTCTAAATTACTTTTATATTCTCTCTTTATTTTTATTTTTAATTAAGCAAATAATATGCAATGTATATTGTTTCTTGAAGAATTAATTCTGGTGTATATTAAAATTGAATTATTTGTATTTAAGATAATATATATTTTATTTAGTGAAGAAAAAAATGAAAATGTTTAGACCCATCTAGGACCCAAGACCCGTTTAGACCCATCGGGAGCTCCCTTCACCTTGTGCGTTGGCCTTTGATTTGATCTTGGTGGAAGCCAGGAGGCCAGGGTTAAACAGAGCTTCACTGGAGCGGCTGAGAGAAGGCGGGGGAGGGGGGTTACAGAGCTTCTCCGGTGACAGATTTAAACGCTCAGAAGAAAAGGAGAAGATTAGTAGGAAGAAGAAGATGGGTGGTAAATTCAATTTATTTATTTTTAAATTTTTATTAATGAGGGGTATAATGGTTAGATTACTAAATTCTAACCAATTTTAGATTGTCATTGTTAGATTGACACTTTCAAATTTTACAAATTTTTACTGACACTTACGATCAAAATATAGAGTTAAAAACACAATTATTTTTTTCTAAAGAAAAGTGTGTTTTTAACCCTATATTTTGATCGAAAGTGCAGAAATGACCTTGTAAAATATGAAAATGCAAAAATAACCCTGGATTTCGTTGACCAAAATGTCAACGGTCAAATTGGCTAGAAATTGTCAAAATGACTGTTTTACCCTGCTATTAAAAAAATTGAAAACCAAAATGTAGTAAAAGACTGTTTTACCCTCTCTTTTTTCAAAATTTCGTTCTTTTTCTCTTTTTCAAGATCTGGAAGTGCGACGACAACCTCCGCGTCAACACCTCCCTTGCCGGCTTAGACAGCCTGAAAATCCAACGTGTGAACCAGAGCTTCCTCTTCCTCGGCGATGGCGACCGGAGCCACGACGTTCCAATAGGCTCTCTGTTCGTGTTAAACCACGACAAGAAGAAAATATTTGACGTGTTTGAGAACACCGGTGCCTCGATAAGCGACGCCGACATTGCGAGCTTCTGTAACCAGACGAGCATGTACCAACCGTGAATGGACGTCAGAGAGCCGAATTGATCAACCGCACTAATTGGCGGCAGGAGAAAACAGAGAACGTTGGGGGAATGGAGAGCTAGGGTTTACAAGGTGCACGACGTCGTCACTGTCAATGGCAACGAGCAATTCTGCCGCTCGATTTGGAGCTCGACAAAGATTTCGAAGGATTCCTCGTCGCGGAGAATTCGCGGTTCAACGTCGACAGTTCCTCGGAGCGAAAAAATCGGGCATTGTAGATTAAATAGGCAAGGCACCATAGGCATTTTCTTTTGATTGTTAGCTTTTAGATGCTGGCCGACGGGACCAAAAAGCAAGGGTCTTGCGAAGCCAGAAAATGGAAAGTAAGGTGTAACAGCATCTGGGTGGTGAGGCGGCTTCTGGGATTAGGCGCGGGGTTAGTGGCGGAGTAATAATTTCGGCGACGGCGAAGATGAAGAACAAGATGATGTTGTTTGAAGATAAAGAAGATGAAGAAGGGGTAAAGTTGTAATTTCATTTTTAGTTTTGAGTTGAGGGATAATTCTATATTTTTATAAGTGGTCAATGCTTGACTTGCATCAGTCAAAATGCCTGAAATGTGCGAAATGAGTATAACTACACAATTTGATTAAAAGATAGACTTTCAAATTTTACATAATTATTTTTTGCACATTTTTAATTTAATATGGTTATTTTTGCACTTTTCCCTTTTTTTCTTTCTATTTTACATCATTAACTCACCGGATGACTCCTGCTTGATGTGGTTGGAAGTGGAGCTCCATTTTCCAACCTCCACACTCTATTAAGTAAATATATTACCCAGATTCATTTTCCATGGTAGGAAAAATATCTACACAAATGCTGTAATGCAAATGATCGCTTGTAGGAATTTGCCTCCAATTGCTATGGCCTCCTCTTTCCCTCGTTCTACGGTTTGTAGATCCCCAAATCCCCCCCTCTTTCTTACTGACAATTGTACTTCCTTATATGCTTAGTTGCTAACCTCATTAAATCATATGCATCAGAAAGAGATTTATGTGTGCATTGTTGCTATGTATTTTGAGTATATATTCAGACACGTTCTCCTTCAGAATATGGGCCGGTTATTGTTAGTACAGGCACAATGAAATTCAAATCGAATTCTTCCAGTTACAGTTTAGTTAATAGCTGCTTTTTGTTTTGTTTCTGCATATTGGGTTTTTCGCATGTACTTTGTGAGGCTTCATTTTATCACGATCGGTTTGTGAAACTGTGTTCAGTTTTAGACTTTGAGCAGTTGTGCCTTTTTTGTTTAGTATTTTTGATATATTTTTTTCTTAAATCTTGGTCACAGGTGGGGACGAGGACAGCTTGTGTATGGCCTGGGATGAGGCAGCTGTGTATCAGAAAGAATCTTTTGTATGGTTTTGTAAGACTTTTTTCGCTGCCTTTCAAGACGGTGAATGGAGTTAGTAGAGTTCTCGGGGTTAATCGGTTCTGTAGCATTACCAATATGTCATCCACTTTGCAAATTGAAATGGTGGGAACCCTAGTAGTTTATCTTTATTTCTCGTGAAATCATTTGTTTTTATCAGTGCTTTGTTTGCTTCAATCAAGAATTTTATTTGGAAGTACTGAATTGTGCACACAGCATTTTATTGGCTTAGGGGTTGTGGATATTTGAGTTATTATTTCTTGTCATTATAAGATTATCTTACCGTTCTCTTTGGATTTGTTTTTTCTTGCCGGGAGCATAAGTTGTTAGCTCGTCTGTTAGTTGGAAGTTGTGAATTCTAAGTCTCTTGGGCAATGCCTTGTGTGTATGGCTGCAGCTTGCTCTTTGAGTGTCGTGCATGTCATGATGCGTGCACTATAATTTAGGAGAAGCTGTCAGCTGAAGCTTGTTGATTAGGACTTAACGGAGCCATTGCAATTGGATAGGCGAGACTTGTTAGTTTTCCTATACTGACACCAACATGTAACTTCCATGTTAAATTATCCTGATAGTTCAATGCAATAACTTAACCCATAAACTTATGAAACTTGGAGATTTCAACTGCCAGCTCTGAACAGCAAAGCACTCCCCCTCTTGGTGTTCGTTGGGAAACAATGGTTTATGCCTATCTCCTGTGGGACTATTGGGTGTCTTGAGCATTTTGCTGAAATTGACTCAGAGGTTTGGATTTTGTGGACTTCGACATGACGCCAACGTACGATTTCTAGGAGTTGGACCGGTGATTTTGTATATAGATTTTTGAATTTGGTTGGGGATTAATTCTGACCTTGTTTAAATTATGTTGTCCGCCAAATACATGTGCTTGCTAGTTGCTACCCTTCTATGCCTACGTATCAAGTAACTTTTAAGTTTAGGCTAGAAAGTTCTTATTTTTGCAAATTACCTGTTGCGCTTCTCTTTTAATCTATTAGATGTTTCTGATGATCAGGTGCCATGCCTTAAAGACAACTATGCGTACTTATTGTATGATCTAGATACTGGAACTGTTGGAGTGGTTGATCCTTCAGAAGCTGTTCCTGTAATAAATGCTTTAGATCGGAAGAAATGGAATTTGAATTATATATTAAATACCCACCATCATCATGATCATACTGGTGGCAATGTTGAATTGAAAGCAAGATATGGTGCAAAGGTACGCTAATCTTTATTTATCTCCTTGTCGAGAAATTGTTTTATCTTTGATAATTTTGTGACTTGGTGAAAGATATGTCCTATTCCTTTAGAATTACAACAGATCAACACCTCCGACTTGTCAAAGTTTGACCCGCTGTAACTTGAGATCAAGTATGATAATCATTCTGTAGCTTCCTACAGTCGTTTGATAGTTGGCTAAAATGCATTGAAGTATGAAATCAGCATAAATATTTAACTTTACTTCTTGTAACCCTAGTGTGAACTGTGAATTAAGATTGTTTCTGGAACTGCCCCAAACATCTGGCTTATTTTTCTCTTCGGGAGGTTTTATAATTTTCCTGTAGCAGGGGCCAATTTATAATCACTTTGAGCTCAAAAAAAAGTTATGAAGGGCTAGGTTTGCTTTAATTTTGGGAGCTATTGTATTCCATGAGTAGAAACTATTGGGATTGCATTAAATCTTATTCTGTTTCTGTTCTATTTTATGGGATTCTGCTTCGAGAGGGGAATTGTTGGGATTTCTCCTCAAATTCCAAAAATAGTTAATGAATGGATACTCAAGAGCCTTTTGTACATAAATGAGGAACTCAATAATTGTTTCATGAGTTGAGGAACTCAAGAGTTTGGTTCATGAAATGAGAATAGGAAGAGTTTGATTCCCAATTCATGAACCAAACTCTTGAGTTCCTCAATTAATGAACCAAACTCTTCAGATTCCCAATTCATGAACCAAACTCATGAGTTCCTCAATTAATGAACCAACTCTTGAGTTCCTCATCATGTACCAAAGACTCTTGAGTATCCGTTCATTAACTACTTTTTGGAATTTGAGGAGAAATCCCAACAAAAACTATGCCAGTGGTCTGTTTTCTGATATTTACATCAAAGACAGTGTTAGACTAATCTACAATTTTGACACTGGTAATTGCCTTTATTTTGAGTGGCTTTGGACTGTATGATTTTAGGTACATTGTTTTCCCCTTAACTTCAGTTACAAATTTAGAAATTTCTCCCCTTTTGCCTTAGGGTTGATGTAATATTGTATAACCTCTCCGTTTTTCAGTGACTATGATTCTGGTTTCATTGCTGTACAATATAATTTTCTTCTCTATGTAAGACCGTGACATTTCATCTTTACTGTTATACAAAGTATTATGTTTAAAGTTCAGAACAAATGGTAATCGTGGTTGAAAATACAAAAAGAACAGCTCAGCCATTATCCTACTACTCGGGGTCAGCTAAATTGTTCATGTCTACCATCCTGTTTGTCTAGACATATGCTGTCATATAAATATAACATCCCTCTCTTTCTAGTCTCGTTCCAAGTCTTTTTCAGGTGTCCTCTGTCCTGTTTAATTTGTGTCAGTGGTTCCTTGGTTTCTGGACTTAGGCTATTAATCGGGCTTAGTTGACTAGTTTGTGAAGGTCGAAGCGACATGCCAAATTGTCATGTTTCGAGGGTGTTTATATTTTTTTCTTAATGATTTAGTAACTTAATTTTTATTTTAACCTAATAATTGTACTACTGTAGGTTATTGGATCAGGAGTAGATCGGGATAGAATCCCTGGAATAGATATCGCTCTGAATGATGGGGATAAATGGATGTTTGCAAGCCATGAGGTTCTCATTATGGATACTCCGGGTCATACACGAGGTGAATTTGGTGTATTTATCTCATTTTTAATGGGCATCAACTTTAATTAAACTGAGATTTCTGTTTAAATTCTGCTGTGATGCTGATCATATTGTTCCTTGTTACAATTATGTACATGATCTGACTAGCTCATTGTTTTGTTCTGCAATTTGCTGGAAAATTATGCATGGAAGTTGAATGGCTAGTTGCCTGTGTTTTTGTTATTAAGCCGTAAAAGCCTTAAAATTGATAGCTGTATTGATAAGAACACGAGCAGTTCGAATTCCCAGAGGAACCTCTGATATGCCTTTGCTTGATCTTTGGGAATTGGTGTTGCCTAACCTTAGAACTTATCCTTGTGGCATAGTGGGTATGAGGTGTTATCAATTTCTTGTTGAATAATGAAACTATTGAGCATGTTTGCAAACTTGATCATCTTTTTAGATTTAGTTTCGGATGAGCTTCTGCCAATCATGTGTAGTAATACAATAGGGTGGCTCGATCTGACCAAGACTCAACTTTTTGCTCCATTCATGAATATCAGAGGGTTGATAAGAATATCGTTAAAGACACTGTAGGAAAATAGCAAGAAACTGAGGTTCCTCTTGGAATCACTCCTAGAACCTTAGGTGTCAGACACGGAGCTAAGTTGCATAACATAACTCCTGATAATTGTTGCAGGTAGATTTTGTTAACCAAATCCTCCCCTCCTCTTGACATGTACATTATTTGT